>APFE031341781.1:0-21652 GCA_000404065.3 Pinus taeda
AATGGAAAATCCCCACATCCATAAAGCATCTGCGAGGGTTTCTCGGGTTGACAGGGTTTATCGCAAGTTTGTTAAGAATTATGGGAGAATAGCAGCACCTCTAACAACATTATTGAAGAAAGATGCATTTTCATGGACTCCGGAAGCAACAAAGGCCTTTGAACATCTTAAAGAGGCAATGTACCAAGCACCGGTCTTAGCTACACCGGACTTCACAAAAACCTTTATTGTGGAATGTGATGCTTCAGGAAATGGAATTGGTGCTGTTCTAATGCAAGATGAAAGACCCATTGCTTTTGAAAGTCGTCCAATCAAGGGAAAGTTTTTACACAAAGCTATTTATGAGAAGGAAATGTTGGCAATACTCCATGCACTTAAGAAATGGCGACCCTACCTAATGGGAAGACACTTCAAGGTAAAAACGGATCATGATAGCCTTAAATACTTTTTAGAACAAAGATTATCCTCTGAAGAGCAACAAAGTGGGTCACAAAGATGTTGGGTTATGACTTTGAAATCATCTACAAAAAAGGGAAGCAAAATGTAGTGGCAGATGCACTCTCAACAAAGGAGGAGGATGTAGAAGCATTGTTGTGTGCAATTTCTATTATCCAACCAAATTGGATAAATGAAGAAAGGAAGGAATGGAAGAATGATGAAGAAGTGTGGGCACTTATTCAAAAGTTACAACAAGATTCCAGTACATTTGATACATTTAGCTGGAAAAATGATTCGTTATGGTATAAAGATTGCTTTTACCTCTGTAAGAATTTCCAACGCAAACAAAAGATTCTTATGGAATTGCACACTTCTCCCTTAGGAGGGTACTCAGGATTTTTAAAAACTTACCACAGGGTTAAGAAGGAATTTTTTTGGGATGGCCTTAAATCGGATATTCAAAAGTTTGTGGTGGAATGTTTGGTTTGCCAACAAAATAAAGTTGAAACAATTAAGACCCCGGGTCTATTACAACCTTTATCCATTCCAAGCCAACTTTGGGAGGAGGTTTCAATGGATTTTATCATAGGTTAACCCAAGTCTGAGGGAAAGAGTGTCATCATGGTGGTAGTTGACAGACTTACCAAGTATGCACACTTTTGTGCATTATCACATCCATTTAAAGCCAGTACAGTTCTACGGCATTTATGGAACAATTCAAAAGCTACATGGAAACCCAAAGATTATTGTAAGTGACAGAGATCCCATTTTCACTGGAAATTTTTGGACATAATTATTTTCTTGTCTTGGTACTCAGTTAGCTCATAGCTCATGTTATCATCCTCAATCTGATGGGCAAACTGAGATAGTAAACAAATGTTTGGAAGGATATCTTCGTTGCTTTGTATCTGATAAATAGACACAATGGGTCAAATGGTTGCTTCTGGCTGAATGGTGGTATAACACTTCCTTCCATACAACAACAAAAATGACCCCATTTATGGCACTTTATGGATATCAGCGACCACCATCCATCACATCATATTTAAGAGAACATCACATCGAGCATCAACAACAAGTCCTCCAACTCTTAAAGGATAACCTCGTGTTGGCACATAATAGAATGAAACAACAGGAAGATCGGCATCACAGTGAAGGATGTTTTGATGTAGGTGATTTGATATTCCTATGGCTACAACCATATAAACAAATGTCCCTCAAGAAAGCTAAGAAGGATAATAAATTATCACCAAAGAATTATGGTCCGTACAAGGTGTTGCAAAAGATTAGTACTATGGCATACAAATTGAAGCTTCCTGCAGCTTCTCGAGTGCACCCAGTTTTCCATGTTTCATGTTTAAATAAGGTTATAGACGACAAGATCCTAGTTCAAACAATATTTCCAGAACTTGACGAGGAAGGAAAAATTATATTGTAACTGGAAGCAGTCACAGAAACAAGAACTCGACAACTATGAAATCGATCAATTTCAGAGTATCTCATCAAGTGGAAGAACTTATCCACTGAAGATTCCACATGGGAGGATGAGAATTTTATATAGAAGCATCCAGAGCTAATCAAGCATTGAGGAAAACACTTTTTTAAAGGAGAGGGGCATGTTAGGTCCCTATAATACTGGTGATTACCCCATTACTATTGTAGTTGTATCCCTTATTAACATTGTTGTGCCCCGATTATCCCCATATTGTTATTACTGTGCCCCATAGAATCCCTCTATTGTTATTTTTGTGCCTTTATATTATTATTGTTAGGTCAGTTGGGTTACATTGTGACACCTTAGATTCCTATATATAGAAAGGAGGCTTTGTCATTTGAATTATCAAAGAATCATTCATTTGTGTAATGTAAAGGAGGTTTCCCCCTCAAAGAGGCTAAATTCTAAGGTGTTGATCTATCTTTTCTATATTTTTGTGGGTTGGTTTCATAACAATTTGCGGCTTGCCTCGTAAACAAAAGAGATTCATTTTAAATCAGGTTCATGGAGAAAATATTTTACGAAAGATGTTTGTTTTATGTCTAGAAAGACATAGTAAATTTTTTTATTCAATTTAAATAACAATAATATCTACTCTGTATCTCCCATATCTCATTATTTTTATCTCCTGTAACTCATACAGAAAGTGGGGTAATACTGGACATGTAGCATTAAGTTCCACTCCTTTTAATCCAAAGTTCTGCATGCAAACTTTTGTGTCACTTACGTTGCAAAGCCTTCGCTCTAGAGTTTGGAGTTAACAACTACCTCTACATGACAAAAGGTACACATACCTTTTGACTTGGTTTTTTCACCTTTTGTCCATTCCTTGTGTGGATTCTAGGACAACAAGCTCCACATACTATTTTTCTGTACCTCTATGTGAGTATAAATTTTCACATTTTCTTTGCTTCAACCAATATCAAAAGCATTTGTGAGGATCTTTCAAGGCATGAATACATGCTTCAATCATGGAAGTTAGCAAAGTTTCTAAAGAAAATAATAACCATGGAGTTAACCTTTGCCATTTCAAATATGTTAGGATGCTATTGAGAGCTTTTTAGAGATAATTATTAATTGGCCCTCTACCTTTCAATTTTTCTTAATATAAATTGCATCTCTTATTACATTTCTAATCAAGAGAATTACATCAAATACTGATTCAAAGGGCCAAGGAATTTTCATAAATTCTTCCTTGTCGAGTAGGAGAATAAATGGTTAACATGTCAACTTGGCTCCAATTTTTTGGGAATTAATAATTGTTCTGAAAGATGGCTACTCTTGTTTGAATCTATAACTATGTTTAAGGTTTGAAAATGGATTTTCCTCCAAATTGATCTTGCAAAGGTCCTTATTAAAGGTTTCTCTATATCTCCTCCACTAGAATGAATGGCTTGTATCTTGAAAACTATAGCAAAGTTCCCTTCTGAAAAGCCTGATCATCCCATTGTCACTAAGAGCTCCTTCTTTCCCCCAAATTGGACAAAAAACAACGTTGAGTACTTAATTATGATCCAACCTAAGAAATTTTGATTGGCACTGCAACTCAAGAGCTATTCAATTTAAAGTGCGCTAATAGGGTTCATCATTCTTTCATTGAATAATTATATTGTTTTTGAATTTGTCATTTGTGCTTGTAGTATGTGGTATTGACCTTGTTTCACATGAAAGGTTTTTTATTCTTGGACTATGAAAATGCTAGTAAGATTTAGGCATTTTGTAGTATTTTTACCCCATGATCATTTTTGCAAGATGTATGTCCTGTGTGGAAAGAAATAAGCATTTAGTTATTACCTCCTAAACTAAAGCGTAGCTTCTTTTATTAGGTGCCATGTAATGTCCTCTACAAATTGAGGATGAATGGGACATAATATCCTATCCATCCCCTTAGGCCATAGTCCTCCATAAAGGGGAAAAACCCCCAAAATACCCATTGTTGGGAAATTTCTAGGGAAAATGAGCTTAAAAAACCCAAATTTGGGGTTTTAAGTAAGGTTTACTCAATCACCTAAGAATATGAAACGCCTCTAAAAAATATATAAATAAATAAGGATTGAATTCATTTTGGATCACCAAGTGTGGATTAATTCATTTGTTATTGAGAATTAGGTCTGATAGTTGTTTACCCCTTTTATCTCTTATCAATTTCATTGGTGAAAGATTCCACCCTAGTTGACATTCCCTTATTATCTCTCTATTTGGGCACAAGGGTCTTTGGATGGTCAGTGAATTCTATTGGATATTGGTCTTTTGTCTTTTTTTGGGCACAGTATTTTTGTTAAATGGGAATGAATTTGGAGGATAGTACAAGATAGCTTAGTTTTGTTTGGCATAAACCTCTCTTGAAGGAAGCAACAAAGTTTCTGAGTCAGTCGAGGCTTGGTAGGGACTCACTATTCATATGGTGAGGGAGTTCTCTCTCTATTTTATTCAAATAGAGGCCCCATAGGGACTCATATATTCATATGTGTGAGGGTGCGTAAGCACACTCGACTATCAAAGAGAGGCCGGTAGGGGCTCACCATTCCGATGGTGAGGACCAGCAGGATGCGTAAGCATGCTCGACTGTTAAGGAGAGTGGCTCGACTGTTAAGGAGAGGGATGAAGTCACTCACTATTCCGATGGTGAGGACCGGTAGGGGCTCGACTGTCAAGGAGAGGCCTGGTAGGGATCTTTTTCTGGGCAAAGCACTTACCTTATGCAGTGGATTTATTTCTGGCATCTGGAGTAGCGGAACTCTTTGCTCTATTTAGTTTTTACATGCACATTTAAAAGGATCACTTCCCTAGTTATTAATTCTCATCCTTATCTAAGGAAGCATGTTTTCATATCTCAATTCATATTCAGTAGAGGAAGACTTTAATTGTCTTCTCTATCCATGCAAGGAAGGTGCATTAGTATTAGGAGTTAAGAAAGTTGAGACATTATTGTACATGTTTCCAGATTCATTGTACCTTCTAGACTAAAGGAAAAGTGAATAGTAGTGTTTGAAATTTTTAGTTATTTCCTATTTCAAAGAGTAATAAACAGTGATGTGATTTGAGTTTCAAATTTGTGTACTTGTTATTACTTTCTTCAGTGGCATGTGCTTCCTTTTTCAAAACATGCATTTTTTCTACAATATCTAGCCTCCAAAGTTTCTTCAATGCAAAATAAATATCAAATCATGCCCTCGTACTCCAAAGCATCTAAGGCATCACCCTAGAGAAGCTTCAAAGTGGACCAATGAGCTTTCAGAGGCCAACTCCAGCCCCATGTCACCATGCAAGTGTTGACATCACTACTACAAAAATTGTTCTAAAGTGTTGCATCCTACACCAATTCCTAAGATGGATGCCCAAAGGGGTTCTAGAATGAGGCTCAACGTTCATTGCCACATTTAAGATTTTTCAAGTGATCGGTCCCTTTAAACCATACCAATTTTTACACTTTCACAATTTGGCCTTGTTCCTATCAGATTATATTTTCTATTGAAAATTCAGTCCTATTTTACCTGTTTATTAACTTTCAGAACAATTATAGGTAAACTCTAGAAAAATTTTAACAAAATTGTGGGTTAGGTTGCCATTTATCCAAATACTATCACACATTTTCCTTTTTAGATCTTGATTGGTTGAACAAAAAAGTTCTCTGCTTGTGTAATTTTGTCCCATACCTCCACATCAACACTCATAGATAACAATCTTCTTAATTCTTCATATGTGTGCACATTAAGGTCCCTTTTCGTTGCTATTTTTGATGGAGCAACCTCTGATAGTACACCTTTTACCAAATAGATGTTGTTGGGAAATCTCCATAAGAGTCTTACACCAGACATATAAATGGCTATTGCATATCACAATAATAAGAATTAACATATGAAGATGTGGCAAACACTAAACTATGTGCATTCAATCCATTACTTTTTCTTTCATGGTGTATTTTGTTCTGCATAGTATATGTGTAGTGGCACTTGAGTGTGTTCGCATAAAAAATTCTAAGGCCAAACTCGGATTCTCATGTGTCATGGAAATTCAACATATGCCTTGTTCACCTAAGAACTACTTATAACTCATCTTACGTACTCATGTATGTTGGTCACTTTAATTGCTTATTAATTTAAACAATCAAGGGCTACATAAATTGTCAACCCAGGGAAGTCTGGTTATTTCAAAGGAAATTACGTACTATATATACTCAATCTTAAAAGCAATATAAGTTGTAGTAAAAATTAATCACACCTTGATTCATACAAACTGAAACTCCACTTTGTGTTATAGCAAGAATACTCTATTGTAGACACTACTAAAGAATACTTGGATTTATAAGAAATAACTTAATGAAAGGAATCGATCTGCAAAAGAAAGCAGGGCTATGGTATAACAGAGAACAAGACCCTATTCCCAGAGTAGGAATCTTTAGCACCTGTTTCTGATTATCGAGCTTGCCCACTCACCCTGTAAACTTTATCACCAATGAACCACTCATGAATTGATTGTGGATAAACTTAAGCAATGCAACAATTGAGTGGAAAGAAAATAGAGTTTCAACAAACAATATTCTGTAAACAGTACTATTAACAAGGTATGAAAATAAAAACACACTTAACACACTGCAGTAATCTAATGGGTGAATCTTGTGATGAAGGTGGGCCCTGTCCTTCTCACAAGATTCCCTAGGAGACAAGACTAGAAAAAGATGTTTAGAACAAAATTTTATTCATACATCAATATGTCATGTTATAGAAAAGGATTCTGGTCCTGTTCCTTCAACTAAGCCCTTCCCCGCAGTCTGTTCATTCCCCTTCTAATGTAGATGTCTCCTCTTTATGAAGAGGAGACATCTATTACAACAGATTACATTGTGAGTTCTATTTTAACCCGATATACAAAAATAGGGAAATCAGTTTCCCATCAACAAAATGTTGTTACAGTAATGTTGTCTTTGAATCATGGTCCTTACATCCAATGTAGTAGCTCCTTTGGTGATCAATCTGGTTCATCTATTGCTATCAAATTTAGAATGCAAATCACAACTGTTTCAGCTTTGAGATTTGCGTGTCGTTCTTACTGTTTCAGCAACTGCAAAAATAGTCTTGCAATCTCCAGGCAGTTTTAGCAACGTGGACTGCACATCATTCTTTAACTGTTCAACAACCAACAATCCAATTATTAATTATGAAAATAGCATGATTATATGTAAAATAATTAAACATATAGTGATGAGAAGAAACATTGTGTACCTTTGGAATAATTGGGTTAAATCAATAATAAGGACTTTAAGTATAGATTGAAAAGGATGACATTCTAGCAGAAATGTGTGGTCAAAAAGGGATAATATGAGGTCCTAACATCACTGATGTAGGGAAATGAGTTGTTATTTGAAGTGAGATGACAATGTTCCCCAAAATGAGACTTGATTCTTGAATACAATTGTTCTTTTTCAACCAGCCTCCGAATCCAAGACCTGCAAAATTACAACATGGCAACCCTTGACAGGGATTATTAGTTTAAATAATCTAACCTACTAGGAAATATATAATGCAAAAATTAAATGCAATGAGGGGTATCAAGCTCCCCGAAAAAGATACAATGTGAATCTGCCATGCAAGTGGCCTTAAAATCTTCTTTAGAAATAGGCTGTTGGTACAAATGGAGCCGATACCCATTCACTAACAATGATGTTCTAGAATCATCAATTGTTAGGAGCCTTACTGTTCTATTGGGAAAAACAGTATCTATCTCATAAGGTCCCAGCCACCTTGTTCGTAGTTTTCCTTGAAAAGTTTCAAATCAATAATCATACAATAAAGACCAATTACCTTTTTAGAACTGCATGTGCTTAATAGTTTTATCATGCCACCTGGTTCTTTGCTGTTAAATAATAGTTGTTTGATCGATGGCATCCAACCTCTTTTCATCCAATTCCTGAAGCTGTTGCAACCTAGTTGTCTGTGCATTAGTCAAGTCAAAGTTAATAGCTAAAGTAGTTCTTAAGGTTTTAACTTCAAATTCCATAGGAAAAACAGCACTTTTACCATAAACTAATTCAAAAGGTGAAAATCCTGTAGTGTTCCTCTAGGTAGTTCAGTAAGCCCATAATGCTTCAGGCAGCCTGTAAAACCAATCCTTTCTATTCTCCTTCACTATTTTTGTTAAAATGGCTTCTATGACTTTATTTGTACTTTCCACCTGGCCATTGGCTTGGGGGTTGTAAGGTGTAGTCATTTTATGATTAATATGGTCTTTTTGAAGTGTAGCTTTAAAACCATGAGAATTGAAAGGAGGTCCTCCATCTGTGACTAGGTCTCTAGGAACTCCAAATCTAAAAAAGATTTCTTCAAATAGAAAGTTTAAAACAAATTCTTCATTAGCTCTAATAAGTGCCTTAGCTTCCACCCATTTAGTCATATATTCTGTACAGACTAATATGTAAACTCTTTTGTTGGATGGAGGATTAATGGGTCCTATAAAGTCTGGAGCTCATCCTTCAAAGGGTTCAAGTATTACCTGGGGGTTCAGTGGCATTTCATCTCTGTGATTAGGTTGGCCCATTCTCTAACAACTATCACAGGCCCTGACATATTTATTTGCATCCTTAAAAAGTGAGGGCCAATAATACCCCATTCTGAGAATCTTATGTGTTGTTCTCTTATCAGCAAAATGCCCTCCACAAGGGCCATCATGAAAAGCCTTCAATATATCATAAACCTCATCTTCTTTGACACATCTCTGAATTTCTTGATCAAGTCCTGCATGAAAAATACACCGACTTATCCAGTTATACTGAGCACTTTGTTGAATGATCTTTCTTTTTTCTCTATGTGACAAGTGTGATGGTAACTTCCCTGCAACTAAATAATTGGCAATGTTTGCATACCAAGGTGAGTGAGAAGATACTACAAATAAGTATTCATCAGGAAAGGAATCATCTACTGGAGTATTATCATTATTTTTTATCTAAGAAATAAAGTCAACAACTACATTTTCCTTACCTGGTCGATCTACAATTGAAATATAAAATTCTTGTAGTAATAATAACCACCTGGTGACTCGGGCAGTTGTAATAGATTTATTCATTAAATACTTAATGGCCGAGTAATCAGTATGAACAAAAGTAGGGTAACCAGTAATATAATGTCAAAATTTATTAATAGCATAAATAATTGCTAAAAATTTCTTTTCGGTAACTGTGTAATTAAGTTCAGTAGGGGTCATATTCTTACTAATGAAATAGATAGCGTAAGGAAGATTATTTTCCTCTTGCCCCAAGACAGCTCCAATTGCAGTATCTGAAGCATAAGAGGATATGTGAAAGGGAAGTGCCTAATAAGGTCCCCTTAGAATAGGAGCTATAGACAATTGATGCTTAAGTTCATCAAATTCTTTTTGACAGTCACTAGCCCACTTAAATTCAAAATTTTTTGTAAGTAACACAAATAAAGGAGAAGCTATTTTAGAAAAATCTTTGATAAATCTTCTGTAATATCTGGCATGTCCTAAAAAACTTCTCACATCAGTTTGTGTTTGAGTGATAGGAAGAGTTTGAATTACCTTCACTTTGGATGGATCAACCTAAATCCCTAGGAATGACATGAAGTGTCCCAATACAATTCCTTGGTTCATCATCATATGACATTTTTCAGTACTTAAAGAAAGATGAGCTTGTATACAACGTTTAAGTACTTTCTCAAGGTTTTGTAATGCATCTTCAAAAGTCACACCATAAGAAGTAAAGCCATCCATAAATATCTTGAAAGAGTCATTAAGCATATCAGAAAAAATTCCTACCACTGCTCTTTGAAATGTTGCTGGAACATTACATAGTCCAAATGGGATAACTCTATAGGCAAAAGTCCCCCATGGACTAGTAAAAGTGGTCTTGTCTTAGTCTTGGGGTACAATTTTGATCTGGTTATATCCTCCAAAACCATCTAAAAAGGAAAAGAATCTCTTCCTCGACAAGCTATCTAGCACCTGATCAATAAATGGCAAGGGGAAATGATCTTTTTGAGTGGCATTGTTTAAGGCTCTATAATCTACACACACTCTCCATTTCCCATTTTTGTTAGGTAGTATCACCAATGGAGAAACCTATTCGCTATCAAATATGGGGTATATAAACCCTGAATTAAGCAATTTTTGAAGTTCTTCTTTAACAATTTCCCTCAGATTGGGATTCATTCGTCGCTGGGGTTGACAGTCTGGTCGAGCCCCTTCCTTAATATAAATACGATGGGTACATAATTCAGGAGAGATCCCCGTCATATCTGTGTAGTCCCATGCAAATGCTTCCTTATTTTCACAAAGTAACTTCACTAACTGTTGTGTTTCAGCATCTGTTAGGTTAGGGTTTATATTCAATGTTTTGCTAGGTTCAATCTCTACAGTTATGCTTTTAGAGGAGATAGCAGTTGATGTTTGAGGTAAATTTTCAGATTTAAGATTTTCCTGCATTTTAGGTTCCAAAATTGCAGTTAACTAATTATACGATTCAAAGGCTACCGAGGAGGGTTCAGAAATAAAATTACTAATTACTTCATCCTCCGTGGTGTCTTTAAAGGTTAAAGCTTGTCCAATAGTCAAAATGGGTTGAGTGTCATTACCCTCATAATCTAAAGATACAGAATTATCATTGTTGATCATAGGTGTAGCATGAGGGTAGAGAGTGAGCTGCTTAGTTTCACATCCATTAGAAATTGTCATTGAGCCTGATCTACAGCTGATAAAAGCATCTGCTGTAGCCAACCAGGGTCTCCCCAAAATTAGTGGATGCCCCCCCCAACTTTGTTTTAGTTTGTAATACAACAAATTCAGCTGGGTAATTCCACGATTCGACTGAAATAATCAGGTCTTCAATAACCCCTTCTAGTTTGATTGTGGAATGATTAGCTAATTCTAAGATAGTTGGCATCTCTCTAATTAAGTTTTTCAGCTGTAATAACTGTGCAGTTTCAAGGGTCATACTTATATCAGCACCTAAGTCTACCAGGACTCATGAAACAATAGTTTTTCCAACCTGTACTGTGACCGTAGGATGATCGGGATCACCATATTTTACAGGATGGATTTTTCCTAACATCAAAGCAGCTAGATCATCCATCACATGAATTGTAAGAGGATCTTTAGCTTTCCCACCAGGTTTCTTAATGCAAATGTCTCTGACAGTTCTAGCATATATTGGTACATCTCTAAGTGCTTGCAGGAGTGGAATTTTAACATACAGATTCTATAATTCCCCTAGAAGATCAAAGGCAGGCAACTTAGGTGTCTTAGTGAGGGTTAAACGCTCAGGGAATGGTGGCTATGTTGTTTCAGCAATTTTATTAGAGGATGGCTTGACTGTTTCAGCACCCTTACTGGATGATTTATCCTTCTCCGTCTCTTCTCTGTCAGAGTCAGAAGAAGTAATATCATCAATAATAGGCTCAACTATTCTCCCAGACTGCAAATGGATATCATTAGACTATAGAGGGAGGAAAAGAGATATAGGTTGGTTCTGAATATTGATAACTTGCACAGCTTTAATATTATTAGGATTAGGGTTCAGTTGTACAGGTTGTTGGGGCCTCATTGTCTGATTATTTGGCGGAGCACCTGATGGGAGGGAGAGAGGTTGCTAATACTGAGGAAATTGGTTTGGAAACAACATTTACTGAGCTCTCCAGCTTGGGTTCCATTGATTAAACTAAGGTTTTTGTGGAGACCAAGGAGTCCACATTGTAGGGTCTATAAAGGGAGGGTTTGTTTGTTGCATGGGTGGGAAGTTCATTTGGTTAAAGGGTGGGTATTGCATTTGGTTGAAGGGAGGGAAATTTTCTTGATTAAAAGAAGGATAATTATTCCAATGATTAAATGGCATATTAGAATTCATACCTTGTCCTCATGGTTGTCATTTCCTCCTCTGTGTCAGCAAATAAACTGCTCCAGCTTCTTCTTCAGTTGGTTGCAATGCTACTTTAATTCCTGGTAGAGAAGGGCATTGTTGAGTTTCATGGTCCTTCTCGCAAATGGTACAAATTGGTACCTTGTCCAATGGGCACTCCCTTAGTGGGTGTTTTTCTTTGCATTTAGAGAAGAAAATGGCCAGAGTAGCTTCTGCCTCTGCCTGCTTCTTTTTAACCTGCAAGGGATCAATATGTGAAGCAAAAGAGCTTAACATTTCAGTTTTTAATTCTTCAAGTAGGTTACCTATTTCAGCTCTCGTTGCTCCACCACTGGCTGATTTATGGACTCTTGAATATGTATTGTATTTGCTTCTTGATCTATTAGCATCTCCTCTTGAAAATCTCTTACAGAGGTTGACAATTTCATCATATGATTCCTTGGATATATCCCCTTTTCCAAGCATATTTAACATATATAAAAAGTCATCTCATACCCCTTTCAATAATATTGTCTTAAGAATATCCTTACTTACATTAGGGCGCTCGGATCTCTGCAAATTTTATTGTAATCTCTCAATGAAATCTTCCAATTTTTCATCCTCCTTCTGAACCATCTTGAATAGTTCCTCCTTTTTTTCTCTTGTCCGATGATATTCTTGATATTTGGCCAGAAACATCTCCTTCATCTGCTCCCACATTGTGATCACATGACCTCCCAGGCTCATGAACCATCTTAGTGCATTTCCTTTTAATGTAGATGGAAATAACTTCAATTTTGAGGATTAGTAACATAATCATAACTTCTATACAGTGTATCAAACTCAAAAAGAAATTCATCAGAGTCTTCAGATGATAAACCATGGAAGTTAGGTAAGGCTGAGAGTGGGATATTCTTCATAGGAGTTGCCCCTCTAGGGAGATTCTCAATAGGGAATTCCAAGGTGGATAGAGAATTCTCACCTATTCCTTCTCCTCCTCTATGTCCCCCACCAAAGAGTCCTTCATTGTTTCCTTCCATTGATTGCTCCCCTGCTGCACTTGCTCGGTCTTCAA
This sequence comes from Pinus taeda, assembly GCA_000404065.3. NCBI lineage: Eukaryota > Viridiplantae > Streptophyta > Pinopsida > Pinales > Pinaceae > Pinus > Pinus taeda. The sequence continues at coordinate 12,853 of APFE031341781.1, forward strand.
CACTTCCTGTTGGACTCTCAATGTCCTGAATTGCTTCCTCGACTTCAATATCTTCAATATCTTCTATTGGCTCTTCAATATCCTCTACTGATTCCTCAGTATGTTCTACTATCTCTTTGGCCCTTTCAGGTCCCACTATTTCCTTTGTTTCGTAGTTTGTTTGGAGAGAGTAATGAGTCTATGGTCTCTGAGAGCTTAACCATTGAGAAGTTTCAGCTTTTCAAATAATGTCATCAATAAAAGTTTTCCTTCCTCCTCTTCCTTTGCCCTTGCCACCTGTAGGATTAGTTTTCTTGCGACGTCTCATGCATCCTGTATATCTAAAAGAAAGTCATTAATGCTTTTAAAATCTATGATTGCCTTCCCCGAAAATGGCACCAAAATGTTGGTCACTTTAATTGCTTATTAATTTAAACAATCAAGTGCTACATAAATTGTTAACCCAGGGAAGTCTGGTTATTTCAAAGGAAATTACGTACTATATATACTCAATCTTAAAAGCAATATAAGTTGTAGTAAAAATTAATCACACCTTGATTCACACAAACTGAAACTCCACTCTGTGTTATAGCAAGAATACTCTATTGCAGACACTACTAAAGAATGCTTGGATTTATAAGAAATAACTTAATGAAAAGAATCGATCTACAAAAGAAAGCAGGCTATGTTGTAACAAAGAACAGGACCCTATTCCTAGAGCAAGAATCTTCAACACCTGTTTCTTATTATCGAGCTATCCCACTCACCCTGTAAAATTTATCACCAATGAGCCACTCATGAATTGATTGTGGATAAACTTAAGCAACGCAGCAATCGATTGGAAAGAAAACAAAGTTTCAGCAAAAACAATATTCCATAAACAGTATTGTTAACAAGGTATGAAAATAAAGACACACTTAACACACTGCAGTAATATAATGGGTGAATCTTTTGATGAAGGTGGGCCCTATCCTTCTCACAAGATTCCCCAGGAGACAAGACTAGAAAAAGATGTTCATAACAAAATTTTATTCATCCATCAATATGTCATGTTACAGAAAAGGATTCTGGTCTTGTTCCTTCAACTAAGCCCTTCCCCAAAGTCTGTTCATTCCCCTTCTAATGTAGATGTCTCCTCTTTATAAAGAGGAGACATCTATTACAACAGATTACATTGTGAGTTCTATTTTAACTCGATATACAAAAATAGGGAAATCAGTTTTCCATCAACAAAATGTTGTTGCAGTAATGTTGTCTTTGAATCATGGTTTGTTACATCCAATGTAGCAGCTCCTTTGGTGATCAATCTAGTTCCTCTGTTTCTTTCAAATTTAGAATGCAAATCACAATTGTTTCAGCTTCGAGATTTGCGTGTCATTCTTACTATTTTTTAGCAACTGTAAAAATAGTCTTACAACCTCTAGGCAGTTTCAGCAACGCGGACTGCACATCATTCTTTAACTATTCAACAACTAACAATCCAATGATTAACTATGAAGATAGCATGATTATATGTAAAATAATTAAACATATAGTGATGAGAAGAAACATTGTGTACGTTTGGAATAATTGGGTTAAATCAATAACAAGGACTTTAAGTATAGATTGAAAAGGATGACATTCTAGCAAAAATGCGTGGTAAAAAAGGGACAATATGAGGTCCTAACAATGTACAATATCAACTCTTCCCAATTAATAAGTTACCAAGACAAGGTTCATCACATCCAACCTTGGTCTAAAACAATTAAGCAACACAATTTACATCTTGAGATGCCATAGCACCTGACATGTCTTAGAATGCCTTGGAAGTATGTGGCATGTGTTAACATCCCTTACATTCCTTGGCATGCTTTGACACTCCCTAGCACACCGTGGCACTTCCTGACATGCCTTTGTAGTTTAGCATACCTTGATATTGCCTAGCATATAATCTTGTCACTCCCTCCTTAACACACCTGGAACTTATTAAAGCTCCCTCTCACACACTCGTATTCGTTCATTTCTATGCATTTTGACCTAGTGCTTCCTTATGTTTCCTTGACCTGAACACTCCCTAGCTCACCCTTGCACCTGACACATCTTGGCCTACCTCCTTAACACTCTAGCATTCCTTGGCACTATAAAGTATACCTTATCACTCTCTCCTTAGCACACCTAGAGATTGTTGACACTCTTGGTCACAAACTCTTATTCATTTATTTCCAACCATTTTTACCTAGTTCTCCCTTGTGTTTCCCTAGCACTCATTATCACTCCTTCACACATGTTGTTACACCCTAGCACCTATAACATGTTGGGATGTCGCCCTAGCCTCTAGCATGCCTTAACACTGACTAGCATACCTTGCCAATTTTTCCTTAGCACACCTAGAAGTCACTGAAACCTCTAATCACAAACTCCTATTTGTTCATTTCCATTCATTTTGACATAGTCTTCCCTTGTGTTTCCCTAGCACTCCCAACTAACACTTCCTTTCACGTGTTGGCACATCTCGGCTACATGTTGCCCTAGAACTCTAGCATTCCTTAGCATTACCAAGCATGCCTTGTAACTCGTCCTTAACACACTTGGAACTCACTGACACTCCATGCCACACAATATTATTCCTTCATTTCCATTCATTATGACCTAGTGCTCCCTTGTGCTTCCCTAGCACTCCCTAAAACTCCTTGGCACACATTGGCACACCATGGCACTTGTGACATCTTAATAGGATTTCCTAGCACTCTATCATCTATTGGCACTACTTATCATACATTGTCACTTCCTCCTTAGAACATATATAACTTTTTCACACTCCCTATCACAAACGTGCATTCATTCATTTACTTGTAATTGAAATGAGTCCTCCCTTGTGTCTCCTTGGCAATCCCTAGCATGTGTGGGCGCCACATCATAGAACCTAGCACACATTGGCATGCCTTAGCACTTGGCATGTCTTGACATTCCTAACATTCCTTGGAACTTTATAACATGTGTTAGCACTTCCTGAAATTACATGCACACCTTGGGAATAAACAAGAGAAAAGAACAAACAATATACCCTGAAAATAACCTTTAAAAGTCAGAAACATAGGAAAAAAATCAACAAATCAAGATGGAGAGGAATGAATCAAATTTGGAGGAAAATCGGACACAAAGAAAGTATGATATCATTGAAAGAACCAATTTTACTGTAGCTAAATTTACAAGTAGTTGTTGCTCCATGATCTTGTGTCCAAATCATATCACCAAACAGAGAAATACAAGACCAATAGAACAATAGAGCGATCCCAATCATGAATGTTCAATTGTGTAGGAAGAAGTCATATATATGCTATAGAGAAAAGCGATCACACCTAAAATCCTTGCATGTTGGGGAATGGTTTTGAGTTTGATGCAAATCTTGCGCTCCACTCGAGTGATCCAACACGTCCACACTAGATCTCTATTCCTACACAAAATAATAACCAAACAAATATGAGAGGTGGTATTCCTCGGAAGATCATTAGATCAAAACAAACCCATACAAGGTACTAGACATGAATTCATGTAAGGAAGGGAACATATGTTTTCATTAATTATGAAAGATAAATTCAATGATATACCTTCGCCTCTAAGCTTCCTCTCCACAATTTGATAGAGTTTCCCCACTATGCCCAAAAATTGAATATGAAGAGTAGTAGGCCAATGGAAAAATTCCTCACAAGCTCACTCTAGTTGAAAAATAACAACATAAGCTCATGATCAAGCTCTCAATACTAACTCCAAAAACTAGCTAACCCTCTCAAATCATCTAGTAATAGTAGGCAGAAGAGAGGTTCGAGGAATAAGTATCTAGATGCTCAAAACAAAGAGAGGTCATAGAAAATTCTACTTAATAAGCTCTCATTAGCTCAAATACATGACAAAATGAATCAATCTCTTAGGGACTAAGGAACTTTAGAAGTCATCCTTGGAATCTGGCACTGAAAGAGGGAAAAAAGTCCCTGGACACTCTCACAAAGAAGGCATGAAAGTGACTGGGAGGTTCTGGACACTCCCATAGGCTGTTGTACTAGTGTCTAGGGGTCAAACTGGAGAAAAAATAGTCCTCAGTCTGAAAAAAATTCAATCAGACTCGATTAATGAGGGTCACTAACCCAAAGGGTAAAATAGGTTGATAACAACAAGGATGATCAAGGAAATTACTTAGGTTTTCTCTTTGGTATTGTTCATGAAATTCTTGATCCATTGCTTGATGTTTCTTACGAGTCTCTTGTTTGTCTCCTCCTTCTTATGATCCAAATGTATTTATGATTTTGACCATAATTTCTAAAATTCTTAGAATAGAATTTTTCCTGTTTGGCTATTCATGGTTACAATGGTAACAACAACATCAGTCATCACAACAAGTTCAATAGTAACCATAACATCAAATATTACAGTGGTTTAAGCATTAGTTTCAATTATGCATTGTTCCTCTAATGATCTTCGGATTGGGGTTGCTTCCCATGGTAAAATCTCTTTTATGGTAGTAGGGGGAGTTTCCAAATTCACTCCTTCCCCAATCTGAAATGCATGTTATTACATTCAATGGCGGAGATCCAATGAGTGGGAAATACAAGTGCTTTGAATTATTGTTTTTCCTTATTTTTTTAATTTGAGTTAGGTTGCTTGGGTAGTTGGGATCACAAATGAGGATTACTTAATGGTACATTATACGGGGGTTGTAGTTGTTGTTGTTGCTCAAGAATTTTTTTTTATGCATGGAAATTCCTTGGAAGGGAGGCTCCATGCCATCCTTTAGTCCACAAAAATATATGACTCAATGGAGAGGGCCACGCTCATCATTCTATGGGGTACTGAATTGGAAGAGGACTAGGAGGTTGCCACAAAACTAAATGATTTTGAATTTTCTAAGGAGCACATTGTGGATTATACATGATAGTTCGGGTATTAAAAAATTATGATGTTTGAGTTATAGTTGGTGGTAAAACTTGCCATGGATTCTTAGATACAGTAAAATATTTACACCCTGTCCCTTCACCTAATTACTTGAATACTTATTTTAATCCCTACAACCATGGAAAATTATTCGTTGATTGATCCCACTCACAAACAACACAAACTTTATCAATGTTAGGTGGACACTCTCTTAGGTAGTTTTTCTTCTTACAGTTGAAGAAGAATATTGGAAGTTATTTTCCAACTTCATCTTGCTCCTATTTTTTATGCAGAACATCCAATTGTGAATACAAAGAAATGATTATATCAGTTTTAAAATTTTCAAACAAATTAACAACTTTTTCCCCCGTGACTTAGCCATTGGCTAATTTTGTATCACAAGAAAAACATCTAATAATCCCATCATACTCCTGATTAAGGTATTCCTTGAAGGACCATTTCTTGCTTGCTCACCAAACTTATTCTATTAGATGGTATACTCTATCAACACATGGATTAATGCATTGGGAAAAGGAAATTTTTATACATGGAATACAATTTGTTGGAACAAAACCTAGTTGCAAGAAATGAAATCTATGTATCTTGACTCTTTATGAGGCTGAGCCCACTCCATTTTGTCAAAGTGATGCATCGATGCTTACTCCTCATATAACTTCTATGTCACCACAAATATAGGAAAGCTTCTAGTCCATTCTATTTTAAAAATGCATCTTTAGAATGAAATAATTATGTTTATACTCTTGCACCCTTAATAACAACCCCAAAAATGGTGACAAAATGTTTGGAAAATCAATTTTCTTAATAAAAAATTCAACTTGCTTAGACATAAATTATCAAGGAGGGTAATTTCACTTAGTTCAAGTTTATCATGTAAAGTATATGTAGACTCCATTTGGTAACTGACATGGCTAGTTCTTAATGGTAATATTTCTTCTACAATAACTTGGCACTAAATTAAACCAAAAACTGTTATCACTCTTCACACTTGCAAGAACAGAAATAAATTCACAAAATCCACACTATCAAAGCCTTGCCTACATAAAAATAACTCGCTTCACACAATGTTGGAAATGAAATAAAACTTGCAAAATAAAATAACACTCAGCTACTCTAATATCACTCTTAAAACAAAAAAGAAAACAACACTCCTTAAAATCAATCCTAGCTTGAAAAAAATAGTTTAATAACAATCACACACAACAATCAATACAATTGGAATCAAGCATTCATTAACTGCATGACACTCTGTAATGGAAGTAAAAAAACCAACATTCTGTTTTGGTAAAAAAATATAAATATATAGTAACAATTGAATAATGATAACAACACTTAATTACTAATGATAAATTCCAAATACAAATATGATGGCATATGAGTGATTATACAAAACATTCTACAAATCAATCTAATTCAATGGAAACAATAATCTATTAATGAGAATGTATAATAGCGATAAGTCAAACTTAACGGGAATTAGATTATCAAAACTTGCGATAAATTGAAGTAAAATAACTACACTATATATAAAACACAATGATCCCTGCTAAAAATGAGTGACCTTCATCCTAAGTAGGGGGATGGCAATTTAGAACTCATAAAATTGGATAAATTGCATTGATTATGGAATAAAAATATAAAATCCATTTCTACAAAAATGATGGTGTTAACCCCTTCCTAGTGTAACACCTTCTAGGCCGAAACTAATTTCAGACCATACATTTTATATAGAGAGACAAGAGGATGAATTGCAACTAATTCCCCCAAATATGAACTATGAAAGTTAAAGAAAACTTTAGAGGATATTTTGTTATTTTGTTGTTAGAAGATCTTAGTTGCAAAAAGAAATATTATTAAATAGATTAAATTGTCATAAACTCATCTAACAATAGGCTGGAGATATTTCATTTTCTAATTGGTTGCTCTGTTTGGATCTTTGTTAGCCAAGGACTGTAACTTGAAACACATGCCTGAAATAAACACGTGTATCTACCTATCCATGAACCTTTTAGAGAAATTATGTTCAACTAACCTAATTAGGTATGTTTTGAGAAAAACTCATATCTCAAATTTTCTAAATTGATCTCATTTCTTCAAAAATAGTGTTAAAGTTAGTGACATGTTTCTACTTAACATGAGTTGTTTGAACTATAGATCATGATCTAGAGCGTAATGGATTTGACCTACACATGAGTTAGGAAACATAAATTCATGTTAGCATCTCTAGGACAAAACCCATCCTCTAAAATTTCTCTGAGTTATGTAGATATGCCAACCATGGAAGTTGGCTATAATAACTACATAGGAGCCATAAGAACAACACTAGGAAATACATCATTAGTAAAACCAATAATAGTCCTTCTGAATTCATCAGAAATAAAGGAAAACAATGATTATTACAACTTTCATATTCGTAAGCTTATTTTGGCACATTCATGAAGAAACAAAGAAAGATGTGTAATAGACAGACAAATAAGTGGGGTAAAATGAATAAAAATGGTTGTTTAGGATGGTGAAAAAGGAGATAATTTGGTATCCAAATAGACTTTTGGCGTTCCTCTTCTAACTTTAGTAATGTGTTGATGTGATGTTTCATAATAAGGAATTTCATTTCCCACGAAAATTGATATGATTACAAATATGGTAGGAAAATACTCGAAGGTATGATGGTTGCTTGACCATAAACTAGGAAGAATGGGGAGTTATCAACGTTATATTTTGGCAAAACTCTATCTTCCCAGAGGGCACAACTAAAAATATTAGCCATTTTCTTGATGTTGTGCTACAATAGCTTTAATAATATTAATTATATTCTTATTCAATTGTTAAGCCAGACGATTCCCATATGGGTAGTAATTGGATGAGTATTTAATATTTATTCCAATTTTTAGTGCAAATTTAATGAACTTTAAAGAAGGGAAGTAGCATTGTCAAATATTATTGAGTTAGGAACAAAAAACTTGGTGATAATGTTTTGAGTGAGGAAGGAAATCACCTAATTTTCATTTTATTTCTTGAGAGGCACAACTTCCATCTATTTTGTGAAATACTTTGTCACAATTAATATGTATTTATGTTGTTGCAAGGAATTTAGTGTTATCTCTTAGATTATATCCAATCCTGTTAGGTCCCTATAATACTAGTGTGGCCCCCATATTGTTATCATTGTGCCCCATAGAATCCCACTATTGTTTATTATTGTTCCCTTACGTTATTATTTTTATGTAGGACCTAAGAATACTATCACCCTTTAGACTATTATATATAGAATGGAGGTCTTGCCTTTTGTATCTTCCAATAATATTTTTTTATTTAATGTAAAGGAGGATTCCCCCTTGAAGAGGCTTATTTTCAAGTTGTTGATCCATATTTTCTTTTGTTTTGTGAATTGGTTGGATAAAATTTGGTATCAGAGCTTTGGATACTAGGCTTTCACTGCTTCATACAGGTCATCTTGGAATTTTCACTATAACGTTTTTTATGCAAGGCTTCAAAAGTTGGAATTTATACCACGTTGAACCAAAAATTTATGGAACAAAGAGGTCTACCACTTATAACTATAAACATGGAAGTGTTGTTTCTTGTATACTTCTACAACCTATAAGTCTGACACCACAAAATCTGTATGAAAAAATATCGAAAGGGATTTGTTACAATTGTGATAGAAAATACACTAAAGGTCATAATTGTGTTGAGAAGAAATTATTTTACATAGATTGTGAAGAGGAGGAAGAAAAGGAATAAGAAAAATTAAATGAGGATGATATCCACCAAGAACCAAAACTAGGGTTTGAAAAAGAAGAAATGAATCCAACTATACCTTGTAATGAATTTGGTGGAATTACAACTCGTCAAATTCTCAATATAGAAGGATACATTAGGAAGAAAAAGGTAATAG
>APFE031341781.1:29469-57355 GCA_000404065.3 Pinus taeda
CAGTTCAAGTTCAATCAAAGAGAGAAACTCATACATTGAAATGTTTGCTTTAGAATTCTTGATATCATCAATGAAATTATATCTATAGGGGAATGATTTAAGGAAAATACATTTTTTCCTTTAAAGGGGATATCTATCAATTTGGGTTGTAGTACTAGACAATGGATATTTCTATGTTGGGATCACGCCTTTATTTCAAATACTATATGCCTAAACATATTTAGTTATTTGACATGGAACATGCCTGATATACCATAATCCATTTATCAATGAGTGTTGTTGTTCTCCTTCTTGATCTTCCTTGTGATTTTCTTGTCCAAACTTTAAGCTAATATCGAGGGATTTTAGAGTGTCAAATATATGTTGCAATTTTGCTACATTAGGAGGAGTACAAATGTTAGTAATTGATGGATTGTATTTCTTAAAATATTATTTATCAGTATGCTTAGGTTGAACTTATCTCATTTCCATTTCCAAATTAATGACCTTATTTGTCAAATTTTTATTTAGTTTGATCATTTTTTAGAGATCGAGAAAAGGTGATTCCTTTAGTTTGGTGATGTCTTCTATTTGATTCCATTACTTCCTAGAACAATTTGATGGGATATCCTAATTAACACTCATTTTCCCATGAAAAATAAACAAATATTTTTTTAATTTAATGGAAATCTGAAATTTTTTCCTATAGGGTGACACTCTCAGCTCAATTTATGAACATCACCATGATGGTGGAAAACCAAAGGTGTAAAATTCAATTGGCACTTCATTGTTAGGCCGAGACACTTGAGGAGTTTTATTTTTATGTATAAAAAATGATTGATTGAAATATTTAATTCTTTTGTTAGGGTCCATTTTCATCTTTGATAATTCTTGGAGGAGGCTCACAGGAGTCCTATCTTCCTCGTACTTTTGAAGGAACATGCTTTCAAATGTACCCCAATTAATAATCGATCCAGGAGTAGGATAGGCACCAAAAGGAAGCCTTACCATCAAATGTATATGGAAATAACAAAAAAACCACATCCTTGTGTTCCACATTTATAATACACACAATGAACATGAATTTATTTATATGATCGTTGTGTGCATCTTTCTTATTAGGATCAAATTTTGGGAGGAATTTCTCTAGGCGCATAGGCGGGGGATGAATCTCTATGGGCACCATAATGACATCGTAGGATAGCCACAATCTATTGGCCATGTTTAGGTTAACAATATTTCATCAATAATTTATTATATTTTTAAGTGGAGAGTCCTATGAAGAAGAGTGGGATTTGGAAGAGTTGATAGATGGTGAGTGTGGGGTTTCAAGTGAAGAATAAGGTGGATATACTAGAAACCTAAGGTACTTGTCAATTTTTTTTATAACTATGTTTCAATACATCTCTCAATACTCCTATTATCACACAATAAGTTTTCTTGGCTATAATAGAAAACTCCTTAGGGTAACCTTTTCAAATCAATCTCGTAGATTGAAGGTTAGCCCCTTCAATCCAGAGACGAATCTCTTTGACAACCTAATTAGTAAGCTTAGAAATTCATTGTGTCTTCAAACAGTGGCTATATATTCAGTAGGGTTTTTGATTTTGAGTGTGGTGGTTGGGATGAGGCAAGTAATCTATTGAAAAATGGAGTCAACAAATCAGGTTTTTAGATGAATTACCAATATATTGAATGTATGAATGAATATGAATAGAGGCAAGATAGATGTCAAAATATAGACATATCAAACATCATCTGAATGGTGGTAGAAGAAAAAAATATGCTATAGCAAGGCATGAAACATGAATCCTGCAAGCTTTAGGAGAAATAGTGTCGATGTCTAAATCATAGGAACTAGAGCATTAAACTAATGAATTATGTCACATAATCTCATTAAAACACCAGAAGATAACATATACATGATATCACATAGAAAATAAACTATAATAGAAGGAAACTGATTGATCATACCATCACAGGAATATATGTATCATGAAAATGATATCCTATTCCTCTTAACACTTGAAAAATTGAAGAATTTGTTCCCACACACACACACACCAAAATAATACTTTGTTTCAAAATCCAACCTCTCTTCCTTATTTTTCATTCATTATATAGGAAAAATAAATAAGTATGAGATCCATAATGTTTGGGAAAGTATTAATTACAATAACTGTTGCGAAAAATACTGGGGGGGTGAATCACTATTTTAAAAACTAATAATAAATTTTCCTTTCTGAAATGTATACATGACTCGACTGAACCAAACCAGTGTATATACATGACCGTTGTAACAGAAACTAGCATATTCAAAGTAAACTTTGTAAAACAACTAATTATTTATCTATTAAACTTCGTAAGATACGTATCATGCATTTGATAAGAAATAAACAAGTGCAGTAAGAATAGAATAAATTATCACACATAAAACACACATGCACACCAGGATTTAAGGTGGAATCCCAATGTGGGAGAAAACCACTGTCTGTGTTGTCTCAGTCTTCAAAACTTGTTAATAAAAAAAATTACTTACATTCTTGTACTGGTGCAGACTCATACCACTATGTAGTCACCCACTCACTAAAGGATACAACCTTTACTCTTTTTGCAGCTCCTACTGGAAGGGAGATCCAATCCCCTGATTTGATCACCATCTAATACTTGTAGGAAGCTTCGAATTCCTCACTAAAGGGTCCAACCCTCAATAACATCCATGAACCATGTTTCATCAAATTTTCAAAATGGATCTAATATCAACACTTATACTAAAAACAATCATCAATTTCTGACAAAACCAATCACTAAAACCCAAACAACCTATTCATAATCAATGTTGGGTGTGGAGCATGACTATCATCCTAATTTAGAGGTCTTTGTTTCAGCTGGATGTGTACCCTAGGAAGATTGTACACCCCTCTGTCCGGGGGGGTGCGGGAGCAACTTGTCCCCCCTGCAGGGGTTCAGGGTGGGCTACCCGCCCAGGCTAGGGGGTCCGACAGCCAGCGGTCCCCCGGCGGGGGTTTTGGAGGCAATGCCCCCGAAGCTAAGAATAGATGTAAAATTGCCTTGTAAAAATATAATAATTTCTAGTTAATTTGGGTTGTTCATTAGGTGGATGATTTGATGGTAGAATTTATGTTTAGTTTAGGGTTTTTTTCCTTATAGGGCAACCCCTCTCTTTGTATGAGCGTATAGTATTGAGGCTATGGAATATATGTGTATTCCTAGAGTGAGAAATAGAGAGGTGAGGCTATGAGAGAAAACGGAGGATATTACAGCGGATCTATTGTAGGTCGTGTCTCTTCTTTTTTGCTGGATAATAAAAAGGAAGGACTGGCTGTTTGAGGTGGACGTAGTCCAAACTGTGTGAACCACATATATCTATGTCTCTCTGGTTTTATGTGTTTGTGTTTTTCTGCATATAATACGTCATGCATTTCTCTTTCATATATAATATTTTTCTAACAATCAAAACTTAACCATTGAAATAAAATATTTAGATCACCATAAGTAGTATACAAATCTAAAATTAGAATGTTGGATTAACACACAGAATCAAATACAAACCTCATCATTCTTTTTCCAAAATGTATACGCTACTTCACTTAAGGAAACCAGCATGCATATGCTCATTTCTGGAGAGAAACCTGCGTATATATCTTAATATATTGAAAACATAAAAATTGGCCACTGCAATTTCTGAAAGGAACATTGAATCACACTCGGATCTACTACAACAATCTAAACCAATCACATTATTATCTTTGATCTTTAACCACAATCAACTTGTATTAATCAATCAATAGTACCCAAATTCAACTTCATCATTCAATCATATTTACTTCAAATATTATCACTCAACCCATATCAACATGAGGACATCATTGACAAACAACATAGAAACAACAACATTGATCAGGTTGATTAGTCATTTATGAACAAAAAAACTCCTTACTTTATATACATGTCTTTGTAGAAGTGCACCTTCGTGTATACACACTTTTCCTGAAACCAACCCATGTATAGATCCACAAATTTTGATCTAAAATTGCGCAGCTCTTCAACACTTTAGAAAGACTTAGATCATAATAATCAAAGATAAAAACATGCGTCCGTACATAGATCCATTCAATCATTGAATAGATCATACAATGAATGGTCAATTTAGGTCTCATGATCCTTATTCATCATTGTATCCATCGGTGCATAATTATTTTAGATCAACATGATAATTATTGCCCTTATAATGAAAATATACTTTAGATTGAACTATTCATTAGAAAATATTTTTCTTGCACACTTATCACTTTGATCTTCACTTGTTTATATAGTTCAACCTTCATCCAATATCATAGGTCAAGACAACATTAGTGTCGTTGGTAATATTTGATAGGATCCATATTCATTGTCGCACTCATTACATTGGGCCAATACCATAGTAAGGATGACTGGTATTTAGAATACCATGGTACAAAAATGATACACTACTTTTCTTCACTGAAGTAATAGGCATACACAATTTGGCTTAAAAGAACCCGTGTATAGTTCTTGAACTTCCAATTTTATCGTTCTTCTAAACCGATTCCCATGAATTGTCATGAATTATGTCATTCATTATGGTATGTTGTTGTATTCATTCTGTCACTTCTGACCTAGCCTGTGAATTTTTTTATAAGTGAGTTTCCATTAAGGAAAACACATGTATCATAATTCTAGTAATGTCCCCCTTTGGACTTGATGGAAACCATTTGGTGTTTTTTCACCACAACGTGTAAATAACATCAAGCCAAACATCAAGATATTCTCCAAACACACTCTCCAAACACCAAGCTAGTCTCCCCCTTTGACATCAAGGGCAAAGGGCTAACCAATGTTGAATGAAGACTTCCATATTTGAACTACTGAATTTGCTGAACTACTGAACTGCTCCCCTTGAGCACATGCTGAATTCTTTGATCAAGCTCACCCTGAGCATATGATAAACTATTTGAAGGATGGTAAATGAAGTATTGACTCTATGACTATGACCTTCCTATCACCAAGGACCCACTCTTACATTAGTCACCCAACCAAGTGGGGATAGATATTTGACTCAACTACCCAACCAAGTGGGATTACATATTTGACATGATGTCAAAAGTCCATACATGATTCAATATGATAATTATTACATCATAAATATTTACACTAAATTTACATAAAATGATATACATGACATTTAAAAAGCCAAAAGACATTAATGCCAACATAATTCAGCAGCCAAAATGTCAACAATGCATTATATTATGCAAGACTACTACTCCCCCTGAGCCTGTGCTGCCTGATCATTTTCAACAACTCATTCATCAACACACATTAACCATTCAGAGAAATATTAATGACAAAAACATATCTCAATACCATATTAGTAGACTATACCCATCATTATCAGACCAAGAGAAATAAAATCAGAGTTGTCAGAAGCATGTCAGAGGTTGATCTTGAGTTGTTTCTATCAGAGAAAAACATATCTGACTTTCTGTAAAGAAACACGTGTATATATATGACTATAATTCATGAAACTCACGTATAGATAACAACCTTCTGAATTTTCACTTATAGACTAAGAAAACTGATTTAACAACAAAGTGAGATAAAGACAACTCCCAGTTTCTGTCTGAGATATTCAAATGCTTCACTAGGAAGGGGTTTAGTAAATATATTAGCAACTTGTTCTTTGGAGGGAACATAGTCCAATTTAACCTTTTCCTGAAGCACTTTTTCTCATAGAAGTGATTCTTAATAGGAATATGCTTGGTCTCGGAGTGCATAACAAGATTTTTCGAAATACTAATAGCACTTGTATTGTCACATAGGATGGAGATGGGTGGAGAACATTTGATTTATATATCCTGTAATGTTTGTATCATCCAAAGAAGTTGTGTGCAAAAAGATACGGAAACTACATATTTTGTTTTTGCTATAGATAAGGCAATGGAACTTTGTTTCTTACTGAGCCAAAATACCAATCAGGGCCCCATGCAAAATGCACCTCCACTAGTGCTTTTCAAGTCATCAACATTTCCAACCCAATCTACATTTGTGTATGCATGAAGGGTAAGATCTACATATTTAGGATACCATAGACAAAAATCTTGGGTTCCTTGGAGATATTTGAATATTCTCTTTACTTCCTAAATATTGGATTCCTTTGTATTGGCTTGGAAATGTCCAACAATCCAAACTGCATGCATGATGTATATTCTGATACCTGTTAGATAAATTAGACTACCAATCATAGATCTATACTATGGTCGGTTTACTATAGGAGAATAATCATTAGAACTAAGGCTACATCATGTCATCATGAGAGTATATATAGGTTTGCATAATTCCATCCCATACTTCTTTAGAATTTTCTTAAGATATTTTGTTTATGAGCGAAAGATGCCATCTTTTGCTTATTGTACTTGTAGACCAAGAAAATAGGTTAGTTCCCCAAGTAAAGACATTTCAAATTCTTGTTGCATATAAAAAGAAGATATTTTACTCATAGGTTCTTTATTACTTCTAAAATTGATATCATCAACATAAACCACAATAATTAGTAGTTTATCACCCTCAATTTTTGTGTACAAGTTATTATCTGCGGATCCTTTTGTAAAGCCTTGCTGTTGAAGATATTTGTTAAGACAATAATACCATGCCCGTGCAGCTTGTTTTAGCTCATATAAAACCATTTTGAGTTTTCATACAAGGTTTTCATCATTCCACAAAATGAATCCTTCTAGTTGTTCAATATGTACCTCTTCTTCTAGATCTTTATTAACGAATGTAGATTTTACATCCATTTGATAAACTTTGAAATTTTGAAAACTTGAAAATGCAAGAAACATTATTAAGGCTTCAAGGCTGGCTATTGGTGCAAATGTTTCTTCAATGTCTATAGCTTGTTGTTGAACATAATATTTACAAACAATTCTAGCTTTGTTCCTAATGACTTCTCCATTTTCATTCAACTTATTTTTGAATATCCATTTTGTCCCTATAACATTTTTATCGTAAGGCCTTGGAACCAATTCCTAAGTACCATTCTTTTCAATTTGATCATGTTCTTCATTCATGGAATTAACCTAAGATTCATCTTTACTAGCTTTATCCACATTTTGTGGTTCAATGGTGGACAATAAAGCTAGATAACTAGAAGATCCTACAAGAGTTCTTCTTGTTTATACCCCACATTCCTTTTCTCATAGAATTTGAGTTTCTGGATGAATCTTTTGAACATACCTATATGGAGCCTTTTTCTTGTCTGATGTATCTTCTTCTATTGCTTCATTAGTTTCTTATTATATAGCATTGCGACTTGATGTGGGAAAGAATTCATCATCATCATCCTCTTTTGCCGATGTTAGTTGTTTAGGCCCTTTATGTGCTTCATCAATCACAACATCACTGAATTCAAAAATTTTCCAAAGTCTCTTATTGTAACATTTGTATCCCTTACTTCTAGATGAGTAACTAAGAATTATTCCTTCATTTTCTCTATCTTCAAACTTACCAAGTTTTTCATCATTATTTTTTATTAAACATTATCTTCTAAAAACTACAAAAGGCTTTACAGTGGGAGGCCTAGCATACCAAAATTCATATGGAGTTTTATCACTATTCACACGAACTTGAGGCATGTTGAGAATATTTACTGTAGTATGCGTAGCTTCACCCCATAAGGTGTCAGGAGTTCCATACTCATCAAGCATAACACAGGATATTTGTTGAATAGTTATATTCATTATTTTTGCCACACAATTTTGTTGAGGAGTTCTAGGTACATAAAATTGTCTTTTTATGCCATGTTGTTAAAAAAATTCAAAGAATTCATCTTATATGTATTCTTCTCCTCGATCATATATGAGACATTTGATTTTTAGATTTACTTCATTTTCAACTAATGCCTTGAAGACTTTAAATCTATCAAATGATTCATCTTTGTGTTTTAAAAGTCCGAACCAAAACATTATAGAAAAGTCATCAATGAATAATATATAGTATTGTTCTCCAAGAGGTGAATTTTTCTTTATTCATCCACACAAATCAGTATGTATAAGTTCAAGGGGCTTACCTTCTAATCCTTTTTTGGCAATGAATTAAACTCTGGTTTTCTTACCGAATTGGCATGACATACATATGGTACTTTCTGGTATGGTGATGTAGGGTATATCACATATATATTTGATTTTGGTTGATTTGGTTATTTGAGAAAATCTTAGATGCCTCAATCCTCTATGCCATAACCAATTTTCTTATGCCTTGTCTAGGTAACATTGTTCTTGGCCACCTTTCAATAGATACATATTGTTCGAGGTTCTTGTTCCTTTTATTATGGTCTTTCATGTATCAAGTTCATGAACCACACATTCTTGTGATCAGAATACTACCTCATTTCCTTGATCACACATTTGGCTAACACTAAACAAGTTATTGTTTGATCCATCAACATACATAAAATTACCAAATTTAACTTTTTCTTTTAGAAAAATAGAACCTTTACCCTTAATGACAGTAGGTGAGTCATTTACAAAAGTGACATTCTTTTCTTTCTCTAAAGCATTGTATGAAATAAGTTTCTCTTTATCACTTGTCACATCTTTTGAGAATCCACTATTGATGTACCATTGATTTTCTTTTCCTTCTGCGAACAATTCTATGCCACAACTTTTAGGTTGTACCTCCTTCGTTTTCCATACCTTGGAATTTGTTGATAGTTGCTCCTTTTGAGATGTAGGCTGTAATTTTCTCCTGCATTCAGATTCTTCATGACAAAAGTTATTGTAAACAGAACATTTGATTTCATCTATAATGGGTGTTATATTATAGGAGTTCTTCTTGACTCCCATCTCATTCCTTTGTTTTCTTTCTTCTCTGATCATGATAGTTTTGTATGCAACACATTAAGCAGCCTTATGACAAAAATTATGACATGAGAAACATTGTCAATTAAAGAAGAAATTTATGTGACCATAGAATCTTCTGGTGTTTCTTATCTTTTGACTAGAGCTTCTGTTGTTGTTCATCCTTAGATTGGAGTGAACATGATTTACCTATGGAATGCCTTTATTGATTTGCTAAGGAATGTATTTTTTCTAGATGGGTTTTGCTACATTCCTAAAGTTTTGCTGTCTAAATTTTGTTGTATTACCAAAGCTTTTCTGACTGGATTTTTTTTGAATTTAGATAGCTTCCAGTGGTGGCTAAATGCTTTTCTGATTGATATGTTTCTCAAGTGTATCCAAGAATTGTCTTCATAAGAGGAGAGCGTTGTACCTTGATAATTTCATCTAAGGTTTCAAATCCTCTAGGAAATCTAGGATTCAAAGTTTTTATTTTCTCAAGCTCCTTTCTTAGACTTACTACTTCACATTCTAACTTATCATTACGATTTATTTTTCTATGAGTTGATGCTTCAAAGTATATATGGCTACTTTGTTTTGTTCCAAGAAACTTTTGAGTTAAGTAGTTTCTTCAAATAAATCATTTTCTTCTAATGCATCCACAAATTTAGCATTAGACTCAAAATCTATGAGTAATTTAAGATCTTGATCAAATTCACCTTCTTCACTAATTGACAAGCCATCACTATCTTCATGAGTATAATAACTTTTTCTACTGTCAAAACTATATCCTATTAATTTTTACAGAATCCTTACCTTTGTCATGGTGGTCTTTATGAGGACATTTAGCAACATAATGACCAACTCTACCACAAGAAATTTTTTGAAGGGAAGCTTACCTTTGAACCTTCTAGTGCCCAGTTGAGGTTCATTTACAATGTTCACCTCACCTTCCAGTGCCCAGTTGAGGTTTGTTTACAATGTTCACCTCACCTTCTTCTGATATGTATCCTGATTCCTTACATTCCTCCTTTTCTTTTCCCTTTACAGATGCTTTAAATGTGAATTCCCTGACTTCTGAGGGAACTCCTTTCTTCATTTCAAAAGTAGTCATGATCCCAAGAAGTTGAACAACAGTAAGAGTCTGCAGATCCTACTTCTCTTTTAATGGTAGACACTTTTGACTTGAATTTACGAGTTAGAGATCTTAAGATTTTTTCTACAAAAGTAGTCTATGTTATTTCTTCACCCAGATTCTTCATGTGATTTACAATCTCATCTATACGAAGAAATAAACTAGAAATAGTTTCATCATCATGCATTCTAAGAGTTTCATATTGAATTATGCTAGTTTGGATATTAGCACTTTTCACCTTGGTATCACCTTCATAGATTTGAATTATTCTGTCCCATATTTTTTTATTGTGTTTAGCTACATAACTTTGACAATTTTTTCTTCGCTCAGACTTCCAAATAAAGCATTGACTGCTTTGGAATTTGTTTCATACGTCTTTTTTTATGTTGCATATGTGGGAATTGCCATTGGATATTGGTAACCTCCTTCCACAATTGACCAAACATCTAGTCCAAGGGACTGAAGATAGGCTTTGGTTCTTGTTTTCCAATATATAAGATTATTTCCATTGAAAAGTGGTGGTCTAATAGATGTCTATCCTTCTTGATTGCTCATCTTACGAGATCTTCCTCCAAGTGATCAAGCTTCTTTGTAAGGACCTGCTCTGATACCAATTGTTGGGAAAAACACTGGGGGGGTTGTGAATTAGTATTTTAAAAACTAATAATAAGTTTTCCTTTCTGAAATGTGCTGAACCCAAATAGCATATATATGCGACTGTTGTAATAGAAACTAGCATATTCTAGGTAAACTTTGTAAAACAACTAATTCTTTATCTATTAAAATTTGTAAGAGATTTATTAGACATTTTATAAGAAGTAAACATGTGAAGTAAGAATAGAATAGAGTATCACACATAAACACTCATAAACACTAGGATTTAAGGTGGAAACCCAATGTGGGAGAAAATCACCGATGGTGTTATATTAGTCTTCAGAACTTATTAATATCAAAAACTTCTTACATTCTTGTACTAGTGCAGACTCATACCAGTATGTAGGCACCCACCTGCTGAAGGATACAACTTTCACTCGTTTTCCATCTCCTACTAAAAGGGAGCTCCAAACCCCTGATTTGATCACCAACTACTACTAATAGGAATCTTTAGCTTCCTCATTGAAGGTTCCAACCCTCCATAACATTCATGGACCACATTTCATCAATTTTTTAGACTGGATCCAATATCAACACTTATGCTAAAAAACAATCTTTCTGACACAACCAATCATTGAAACCTAAACAACTGACACATAATCAAAACTTAACCAATCAATTGGAGCAGTCAGATCACTATAACCAGTATACAGAATTCAGCTTAGAATGTTGCGTTAACACACAAAATCAACTACAAACCTGATCATTCTTCTGCCAAAATGTATGCACTACCTCACTTAAGGAAACCCATGTGCATACGCTCTGTTCTAGAGAGAAACTCGGGTATAGCTTTTAATATACAGAAAACTGAAAATTTGACCACTACAATTTATGAAAAGAACATTGAACTACACTTGAATCTATTGCAACACTCTAAACCAATCACATGATTTTCTTTGATCCTCAATCACAATCAATTAGTACTCTTTAATCAATTAATACCCAAATTGAGCTTCATCTTTCAATTAGATTTAATTTAGAGGTTATCACTCAAGCCATATCAACATGAGGACATCATTGAAAGAAAATAGAGAAACAACAACACTGACCAGGTTGATCGGTCATTTATGAACATAAAACTCCTTACTTTATAGATGCGACTTTGCAGAAGTGAGCCTGCTTGTATACGTGTTTTTCCTGAAATCAACCCACGTATAAATCTGCAAATTTTGACCTAAAATTGCACAGCTCTTGAGAAATTTAGAAAGACCTAGATCATAATAATCAATTATAAAAACATGCAATAGCTCTTAGATCTAGTCAATCCTTGAAAATATCATACAATGAACAATCATTTCAGGTCTCATGATCCTGATCCATCATTTTATCCATTGGTGCATAATTATTTCAGATCAACATGATAATTATGGCCCTTACAATGCAAATATACTTCAGATTGAAGTATTAATCAAAAAATATATTTCTTGAACACTTAGCCCTTTTATATTAACCTCTTTATATAGTTTAGCCTTCATCTAATAGCATGGGTGAAAAGAACATTAGTGTCAGTGGTAATCTTTGGTAGGATCAATATTCATTGTCATGCTCATTACTATGGGCCAATACCATGGTAAGGACCCTTGGTATTTAGAATACCATGGTACAAAAGCCACACAATACTTTTCTTCACTGAACTCATGTGCATATGTGACTTGGATTAACAGGACCTTTGTATAGTTCTTGAAATTCCAATTTTATCATTCTTCTGAATTGATTCCTTTGAATTGACATGCATTATGTCATTCATTATGGTATTCTATTATATTCATTCTATCAATTCTGAGCTAATGTGTGAATTATGTTATAAGTTAGTTGCTAGCAAGGACAACACATGTATCATAATGGCAACAATAACCATCAAGATCCAAAAGAAATGGACCTGAAAAACCACTACACCCATATTTAGTATGATCCTCAAATCGAATTTGATAAGTTGGCTTTCACCTATTGATTTGACATTATTATAGGACACAAAATTTCGAAACATTTGGAAAATTTCTGAAAAATAAACTTCAAAGAGGCATTCAGATCTCGCAAACTGTTATAGAATTGTAAAAAATAAAAGATTTTTTTTTTTTGAAGTCATCTCATTCCTCATAAACACCACTTTTCAATTTGGAAAATTCATCTTCATCTTCTCGAAAACTATGCTCAAAGTGGATGACAAAACCATGAAGTAATTAAATAGATAAATCGTGAAAAATAGGCCGCAAATATTCCTTCATATACTTAAAGCCATGCTATCTAGGTAAAAATTGAGAAAATATTATTTAAATTCGTATGTTGACAACAAAATCCTATTTTTTTTACAAATTCATCTCCATATTTTCAGAAAATGCATTTAAAAATAGTGACTAAAACAGAAAAATATCATAATTACAAAATCTAGAAAAATAGGCCTCAAATATTCCTCTGTAATTTCCAAACCATTATGTCTAGGTACCATATGAAGGAGATTTTTGTAAATCATCCCATTTCCAACAAAAGGCTCTTTTGTTTTTCTGAAATTCATCACCACCTATTTGAAATCTGTGTTTGAGCATAGTGACTAAAACAGGGAAAATTCTAGAAACTATCATTTTAGGGCAAAATGCCATGTTAGGCTTTAATTTAAAATCCATCTCTTAGGCTTGGAAACCCTAAAAAATGTCACATCAATGGTTTAATAAGGGTAAATATCCTTGAAAAATGATTTGGGCACTTTAAAAATCAGTTTGGAAACCCATGTTTTCAAAAATTTCGGAGTGCTAGCTATAGGCATTCAATATGATCTGATTTGCCACAAAACTGAAGGAAAGATTAGATATAATTTAAATAAACTCTTTTAGTTTTTTTTTAAGATTTATGTCACCCTTCCATAAAAAAATTTCATAGGCCATTACATAACCCTTTGCAAAATGAACGGATAATGATAACCTTCGGACCTTTAGGAAAGGTACAAACTTGGTGCTAACAACTAGTGCCAATGGGGATACTATCTCCCTAGGTGGAAACCAAGAACAGGTAGACCGTAGTATTGATACATTGGGTTGTGCCCAAACTTTACCCTACAACCTGCAACCTGACCTACAACTGAAAGAAAACTGAAATCCAAACCATACACAGCTGCAAACTAAAAAACTTACAAAACTAAACTCAACTTTCTGAAGCAAATGCTTGCCCAAAAAATATTATTGCACACCCCTATCTACTCTTATCTACAAAAATTATCTACTCAATTGAATGATAAGAATTTTCTTGTGCAACCAAGCAAGGAGTTGGACACCCGCTAGAATTCTTCTCATACCTTCTTTGAGTAGACATAAAATATTAGAAAGTGGAAACTCACTTTGATACCTAAATCCATAGTCTATAAATATCATAAAAGTTTCCCTCACTAATTTTCCTAATAGTCTTGAGAAAGAATCTTGAAAATAATTCAATCTAACATCTTCTTGATGAGAAATAGTAGGAAGAAAAGCTCGATTCACAACTGCTTCTTGTTCTAGTTTTATACCTTAATTGTTAACATCATTCTCAAAAAGCATGACAATGATTTGTTGATTATTCACATCAGATAAAACCTTTTTACATTCTTTAACCGGTTCAAATATGATAGCCATGTCATGTTGATTGAAAACATTTTAAGTTAACCTTTCTTGTAATTCAATGTGATTGTTCTCTTGACCCTTAAACGTTTCTAAGTTTGTCAATTCCAAAGGCGTAAAATTAGAGATAACTTCAGTGTCATTCAAGGTTTAAAACATCTTGATTTTCTTTAGTTTCTCCTTATATTTCTAGTTTACTATAATCATGAATGGTTTCATTTCTCAATGTTTCCATAGATGAATTTTCAAAAATTTGATTTTGACAAGTTACTTCATGATACAATATCTCATAAAATGAATGAGATGAAAAACAATTTGACTAAATTTTCTCATACTTTTGACTGTATAAAGATTGATAATATTTCAATTCTTCATGGGATGTGTTGTAACATGTATTTTGTTGTTTGTTTTATTCATTGTTCCATTCAAAATCACTTGAAAAATATTTTGAAAAAAGATAAGGCAAGCATATCGGAAATCAAACCATAAAAGAAAAGAAGAGATATATAGGGTTTTACAAAGGAAACAAGTGTTAAACATTAACACCAGACCTGAAATATATACACTATGCTTTATAAAGCACATTGGGTCCACTGCACCACAGAACTATGAACGTTGGACACTGCCAATTGCGATTTGCGATTGCGGGCCTGACCCGAAGTATATACATTATGATTTATAAGCTTCGGCGGGTCCGCGTTATTGCGTAACTCTTATATAATATATATATATATATATATATATATATATATATATAATATAATATATATATATATAATATATTATATGTATATGTGTGTGTGGGTGTTGTGGCTATGCCAATTGTGATATGGGAGTGGCTGGACCTAAAAATGATATATAACATGTTTAATAACTTCGACAGGTTCGTTAAGCGCCTTATGTATATTTTCACAGCGTGGATTGTGATTTGCGATTGGGTTCTGGACCTGATATATTTATTAAATTGCGATAATTCCTTTTCAGTTCCACTTTATGTGTTTTGTGTCGATTTTGTTGTATACATGGAAAATTAGTGATTAAGCTGAATCCAAAGAATAGGCGGGTTTTTAGGTGGAGCAAGAGTAGTAGATGGTTTTATTTGGAATTTACCCGATTCCACTCAACATTCAACTTGTGGAAGTTAGGTGGAGAGAGGAAACCACCCATTTTAGGTAGGTATTCTCTAGGCTTATGTATCGCCCGAAACCTTTAGAGACCATCCGATCTAAAAAGTGTAGATCAATGGCAGGGATGAATCGGTGGGAAGTATACCTCAAAAATTGTGCAAAGGTGAAAAAAGTGCGCTTTATCATATATTTTCATTATAAAAGGTTTACAATCGAAAGCGTAGATATAAAGGTTTTATGCCAAAGTACAACATTTCCATAGTTATGTGGCCTAAGGGTGCATAAGTTAAGGTTTTACAGTGATTTTCAGGCCAATGGTGATTTGCGATGGAAGTCAACAAAGCATTGAATGGGCAGATTTGATAGGTTTATGAAGCAGGATTAACTCTTTTGAGTTCTGTATTAATCAAAGGTCATGTTAATTTCAATGTGTAAATTGGAAAAATAAGGTTAGAGCCGAATTTGAAGAGGAAGATAATCCGATATGTTTCTTGGCGTTTTGGCCAATCATAATTCCCATGTAAGCCATGATTACACAAACTAAATGTATTTTATTACAGCTAAAATTAATTAAGCATCATTAGGGCATTTATAGAGGAATTCAGCATCAGATCAAGAGAGCAAGCCAATAGTTATCATTCCCTTCTAAATCCAATTATGTTTTTGTTATTTCATGTTCTTGGAGGTGTCTTTTACCCTCTGTAAAATTCTGTAATAGTTTTTGCTTCATATAGTTAAAAAAGCGGTTAGATAGTTTGGGTAGTTTCATAAATCAACAACTGTTACACAATGTATAAAAAGAGGAAATTTTACTAAGGAAGGATTCAAATTTTGGAGAATCCAGAGACCAGGGCACTGTATTCCTGATATCATCGTTGATTAATGAAAGAATCAGAAGTTTCCATTAGTTGTTGCATATAATTTTGTAATATTTTCTGTCATGTGTCATGCTATGTTTTCTTCTTTTCAAGTATAGTAATGAAGTTGCAGGTCTTTATTTGGATATGTAGATAAGGTTAAAATTCCTTAAAAGAGTGCTCCTATACTTGAATTCTTCACTTCCATTCTAAATTATATATAGTAGTTTTTGTGAAAGATTAGCATATTGTCTATGATTCAGTTCTCATTATCATAATTCCTCTAAGTTATAGATATTAGTTTCTATGAAAGATCAACATATTATATTTAGCTTCCCCTTCAAACCTTCTTCATTCATCATTTATATCTAGCAACAAGTGGCATTCTGAGATGTTCTGGTCATACATGTATTAAGAGTTAAAAGAACAAGTTTTCCAAGTCCTTCATTTGAGAACACAACAAATAATAAGTGATAGTATGTAATATTTATTAATGTGTTAAGCACAATTTCCCCACAGCTAGGAAATTGGTTTCTTAAGGAACAACATTAATTGGTGCCATTGTTGGGGAGAGAAGACAAGAAGACTTTTCCCTGGGATTTCAATATTTTCCTTTGGTTGTTCAGTGAGGAGGATATATTTGGTTGTTTTGAATCAAAGAAATAATTCTGGCTTTAAGAAGACCCCATACAAGATCAAACACTTCACATCAGAAGGTTCAAGCTCTTTCAAATCTTGAAAGGCTATTTTCTAAGAGGTTTGGAAGGTCTAAGATTCTAAATACAACAAATCCTACATTATCTACATCAGGAAGAAATTCAATTGAACATTCATCTAATAAAGAGTCATCTTTTTCATCATCTTCATTTCAGGAACCTAGCTATCAAGACCAATCTTTTGAGTGTATTACTTTTCATTTACCTGCTGTAATTATTCAACCTCAATCAATAACTACCTTACCTCCTTTGCACTTTCCATTTACCTCTCAATCAAGTTCCACATCTGTTGGTAATCAAAGTTCAGTAAACATGGTAGCACCTACATTCTTAGTGAATAGGTATGCACCTCTTCAACTACCACAACTTTTCAATCAAATGCCATGGGATTACCTTAAAACTCTTCCACAATTTTCAGGAGAAGATGAATAGTTAGTAGAGAATCATGTAGTGGTATTTTGTAATTTTGTAGAAAGCTTAAATGTTGAACACTTAGATGTTGTGCTAAGACTTTTTGTTTAGTCCCTAGTTGGAGAAGCAAGGAAATGGTTCAAAGGATTTCCTAATAATACCATCCCTTCTTGGGAAGATATGGAAAATTTGTTTATTCAGAGATGGGGAGGAAAAAGAGACCATGGATATTTGTTAACAGAGTTTAATGCCATAAAGAAGAAGCCTGTTGAAACTGTTGCTGAATTTTTCAGAAGATTTAACAAATTGTACAATACTCTCCCAACAGAGATTAAGCCTCCTCCTGCTGGTGCAAAAATAAATTTTGTAGGGGATTTTGAATCAAATTTCAGATTCACATTAAGAGAAAGAAGAGCTCCAACCCTTGATCAAATATAAAAATATGCTTTAGAGATAGAAGCGAATCTAGTGGCTGCAGGAAAAGCACTAGAAATGTAGCCTACCCAAGAAAAGGGAAAGGCAAAGATAGAATCCTCTCAAATTCAATTATTGGAGGATATGTGTAATGTAATTAAAAATATGTCAGATAAGTTAAATATGTTAGAGTTAGAGAATAAGAACTCTCAAAGACAAACACAGTATAATAAGAAATTTAATCCCCAATTCAAAAGACAACCTTTGCAAATCTTGCAAAAGGAAAGAAAACATGAAAATAAAATTCAAGTAGCATTATATATAGAAGCAGATCCTAGTGAAGAACAACCTAAAGATCAAATTGCTACATTATATGCAGTTGATCAAGATGAACTCAACATTGAAGGAGAAGAGTATGTGTATGATGAGGCAGATGGTATTCATGTTGAAAATGAAATTGATGAATATTGGAAACAATTCTCTGATTTTATGTAGGCTGAACTACATAAGAAATATGACCTGAGATCTAGGAAAAGCTCAAGAAATAAAGAAAATGAAAGTGAGCAGCAAGTTTCAACGTCCTCACGAAGGGTGAATCCACAAGAATCTCAGCCTAGAATACAAGTAAATAAAGGAAAGCAGCAACAAAATTCAAATGACAAGACACAGATACTTCGAGGTGAGTCTTCTCAAGATCAAACTAGAAAAATTCCTTCGGAGAAACTTGTTTCAATTCCTCAAATAATTTCAGTCATGGAGAAAGGTGAAGATGAGAATGAAAAGATTTCTAAACAAAGTCACTTGTTTAGTCTTACCAAGGAGTTGGAAAATGTAAGAATACAAGTTCCCCTTACAGAATTGGCAGAAACACCTACTTATCAAAAGGAGGTTGCCGATTTTATCAATTTAAAAGAAAATGAGAGTGACACTATAAATATGTAGGAAGATAAACCAGTAGTGGTTTTTGGTTCACATGTAGAGGAAGTAAATTGTTTAATACCTCCTTTTTATATTTCCGTATTGGTTCATGATATCCTCCTGCATAATTGTATGTTTGATTTGGGAGCTTCACATAATCTTATGCCTTTGTTAGTGATGAAGCAACTAAATCTACAAGTGATCAAACCTTACAGGGATATGTATTCTTTTGATTCAAACAAGGTCAAGTGTCTGGGAGTTATTAAGGATCTAGCAGTGTCACTAGTCCAAATTCCAGCTAGAAGCTTGGTCATGGATGTTGTAGTAGTAGATATTCCTGCTAGATTTGGAATGCTTCTATCTAGGTCCTGGGGGGCTAAATTGGGAGGTGTTCTGAAACTAGATTTTGCATATGCTATTATACCAGTTTTTGGTGAGGAGGAGAGGAGATTGTATAGAGAAACTAGGTTTGTAAAAACAATTACAAAAAATGGAGCAAGCAATTCACCTGTATATAGTCAGGAGAAGGATGACTTTGCTTGTTTCACATTGTATGATAATGCAGAGCTGGCTGAAGATAATCAGAAGTAGCTTGCTTCAACCAATGTAATTATAGAGCTGCAAACAGAAGAAGTGTGGAAATGTTTCTTTCATGGAGCTTAATCAAGGGAAGGAACAGGTGCTAGTTTTATTCTAGTTGCACCTGGATGTAATATGTTCTCTTTTTCTTTCAAGTTAGAGTTTGAGGAAACCAACAATGTGGCAAAATATGAGTCCTTGATTATTTCTCTACAAACAGCCAAAAAGATGGGAGTCAAGTCAATTTCTGCTTTTGGAGATTCAGAGCTAATTATTAAGCAGATAAAATATCATTGCCAAACAAAGCATCTTACGCTTCGCGCATACAAAAATGAGGTATGGGATTTGATTGAAAACTTCTTTGAAGCTTTTAACATTCAATTCGTTCCAAGACATGATAATATATTGGCAGATTCATTGGCTGTGGATGCTAGAACTTTCAAGCCTCGTATTAATCCAAGACTAATATATGAGGTAGAAATGAGACACAAACCTCCTGTTTCTGATAATGTTAAGAACTAGCAAGTTATTGAATATTACCAATAGATTAAGGAGTTTTTGACTATGGTTGAAGAGTTCCAAGGCACAGAAATTGATCAGGATGAAGAAGAGACAACATAAATTGTAGGAGCCAGTGGTTTAAAAGATTCAATAGAAAATTAGAAGATCTTCCAATTAAAAGATAATATTATTCCAAAGGGACTTGTTCCTCTTGAAAGGATTTTGAATTCCAGCTATGTGGCTGTGGACTCAGGGAAAATCTCATAGGATGAACATATTTAGGATCATAACATTGGAACTCAGGAGAATCCAAGGTTAGTTAAATTATATGCTGGAGTTTCACCTAATTTTCAAGAAATATATATTAAACTTTTCAAGAATTATGTTGATGTTTTTGCATGGTCCTATGAAGATCTTAAAACCTATGATGTAAATATTATTCAACATAAGATTCCTTTGAAGGAAGGGGTTAAACCCTACAAACAAAATCTTAGACAGATAAACCCTCTGCTTCTACCATATATTGAAAGGGAGGTCAAGAAGTTGCTTTATGCCAAAATCATAGTCCCACTCAGGTATTTTGATTGGGTGGCTAATCTAGTACATGTGAGAAAGAAAAATGGAGAAATAAGGCTACGTGTGGACTTTAGAAATCTCAACAGGGCATCTTTAAAAGATAACTATCCATTGCCTAAGATGGATCATGCGCTGCAAAAGGTAACTGGATCTTTTAGAATGTCAATGCTAGATGGATTTTCTAGTTATAACCAGGTGGTTATGGATGAGGAGGATCAGAAGAAAACAACGTTCACAACCCCATGGGGAACATTTATGTATGCCAGAATGCCTTTTAGATTGATGAATGCAGGTGCTACTTTTCAAAGGGCTATGGACATTGCTTTTGTTGGAGATAAGTTTGTAGTAATATATTTGTTTATATTACTATTTTTTCAAAGTCTGATGAAGAACATTTGGATCATTTTAAGAGAACTTTAGATAGATGTAGAACATTTAGACTTTCTTTAAATCCCAAGAAATCCATTTTTGCTCTGGAAGAAGGAAAACTATTGGGACACATTGTTTCCAGAGAAGGAGTGAAGATAGATCCAGCCAGAGTACAAGCTGTGCAGAAAATACCATTACCCAGGAGTAAAAAGCATATTCAAAATTTTCTAGGAAAGATAAACTTCCTGAGAAGATTTGTATCCAACCATGCAAAATTTTTAAAAGAAATTACTAATATGCTAAAAAAGGAGAATGAAGTGAGTTGGACCAAAGAAGCTGGAGAATAATTTTCGAGGATTAAAGAGGCATTACAGGAAGCTCCAGTCTTAGTTAGCCACCATTACTAGAGGCCTTTCCAATTTTTTTCATTTTCCTCATCAAGTTCAATAGTTGTTGTCTTACTGCAGAAGAATGATGAAGAGAGAGAGCAACCAATTGGCTGAAATATAATATTCTTGAGAAATAGGTGTATGCTTTGGTAAAAGCCATGAAAGCTTTTAGAACTTATGTGCTACAGTCCCAAATCATTTCTTATGTGCCAAATGTTGTAGTGAAAGATGTATTATTATAGGGAGATGTAGAAGGCAGAAGAGGAAAGTGGATTTCCAAGATCCAAGAATATGATTTTGACATAAAACCTACAAAGTTGGTGAAAGGAAAAGGATTGGCAAAAATGTCAAGAGAATCAAACTTTCAGGCATTGGGGATTAATTTGTTGGCACCTGTGGATGAAAAGTAGCTAAAGAAAGTGAAGGAGAGAAAGATCCTGGTATGAAGACCAGGTACAAATTTTTGTGTTCAGAATGGTATAAGCATATAATTCATTATTTGTGGTTTCTTTCTTGTCCTCAATCCTTAGATAGAATAAATTATAGGGCACTAAAGATCAAGGCACAACCATATGTAATTGTGGAAGGCAGATTGTCCTCAAAGGATCCTGTTGGAATACTATTGCTATTTTTAATAGAGGATGAATTTACAGAAACAATCAAAGATTATCATGAGGGGTTTTATGGATGACATTACAATTGGAAAGAAACTAGACATAAGATCCTTCAGGCAGGATTTTATTGGCCTACTTTATTTGGTGATACATATAAGTTTGTTAGAAGTTGTCAGAAGTGCCAACTTTTTGCTGAGAAAAAGAGATTAGCTCCCTTAACGTTGATTCCAGTTTTCATAGAGGAGCCATTTAAGCAATGGGGATTGGACTTTGTTGGAGAAATCAATCCACCTTCAAGAGGACAAGACAAGTGGGTTCTCATAACAACCGATTACTTCACCAAATGGGTAGAGGCAATTCCCAGTAAGAGAGCAAATGATCAGATAGTAATGAAGTTCCTCGAAGAAAATATTTTCACCAGATTCGGATGTCCCGTTAAAATTATAACACACAATGCTCAAGTCTTCAACTCAAGTAAGTTCATTGATTTTTGTCACAAATATAATGTTATTTTTTCTGATTCAACAACTTACCATCCTCAGGGAAATGGATTAGCTGAATCTACTAACAAAACTTTGATGAAGATCCTTAAGAAAACCATTGCAGAAAATCAGAGAGATTGGGATTCTAAGTTAAAGTTTTCTCTATGGGTTTTGAGGGTAACTTCAAGAATATCTACAAGGAAATCACATTTGGAATTAGTATATGGAACTCGGGCTCTATTTCCAAGTCAACTTGTAAAGCCAGTGACTGCAATGATTCAAGAGGCAAAAGAAGAACCAAATGCTTTGATAAGAAGAATGAACAAAGTGATGGAGCTAAGAGAGAATAGGGACAAAGTGAGAGACAACTTGATCATGTATCAATCCAAGATGAAAAATATTTTTGACAGGGAAGCCAAGGAAATTGATTTCAAAGTCGTAAATTTAGTATTGAGATGGGATACCTCAAGAGAAGATAAGGGAAAACATGGGAAGTTTGATCCTCTCTGGTATGGTGCTTTTAGAATTTCTGAAGTGAGATCCAATAATACCTTCATTATTGAGAATCTTGATGGGGAAACTCTACAGCTGCCTATAAATGGGCAATACTTAAAGCACTACTTCTATTTCTAAAGAATAAGCATCATTTCGTTGTGAATACCGAAGTGAAATCATTGTACAAATGCCATAGTATTTCAGTTTATGCAAAGCAATATATGACTCCATGCTCAAGGTGAAGGCACTAATCTATGGGCCTTAGTGATTATATGGAAAAAGAACTATCCCTAGGTGGAGCCAGATGTTGTAACATGTATTTTGTTGTTTGTTTTATTCATTGTTCCATTCAAAATCACTTGAAAAATATTTTGAAAAAAGATAAGGCAAGTATATCGAAAATCAAAATATAAAAGAAAAGAAGAAATATATTGGGTTTTACAAAGGAAACAAGTGTTAAACATTAACACTAGACCCAAAATATATACAATATGTTTTATAAAGTGCATCGGGTCTGCTACATCATAGAACTATGAATGTTGGACACTTTCGATTGCGATTTGCTATCGCGGGCTAGACCCGAAATATATACATTATGATTTATAATCTTCGCAGGTCCACGATATTGCATAACTCTTAATATATATGTGTGGTTATGTTGATTGCAATATGGGTGGGCCAGACCTGAAATGATATATAACATGTTTAATAACTCTGGCCGGTCCGTTAAGTGCCTTATGTATATGTTCACAGTGTTGATTGCGATTTGTGATTGGGTTCTAGACCCGATATATTTATTAAATTACAATAATTCCTTTTCAGTTCTGCTTTATGTGTTTTTTGTCGATTTTGCTATATAAACATAAAATTAGTGATTAAGCTGAATCCAAAGAAAAGGTAGGTTTTTGGGTAGAGAAAGAGTGGTAGATGGTTTTATTTGGAATTTACCCAATTCCACTTAGCATTCAACACATAGCAATTAGGCGGAGAGAGGAAACCGCCCATTTCGGGCAGGTATTCTCTAGGGTTATGTATCACCTGAAACCTTTATAGACCATCCGATCTTAAAAGCATAGATCAGCGACAGGGATGAATTGGTGGGAAGTATACCTCGAGATTGTGCGAAGGTGAAAAAAGCATGTTTTATCATATATTTTCATTATAAAAGGTTTACAATAGAAAGCGCAGATATAAAGGTTTTACGCCAAAGTCCAACATTTCCATAGTTATGCGACCTAAGGGTGCATAAGTAAAGTTTTTATAGTGATTTTCAGGCCAATGGCAATTTGCGTTGGAAGTCAATGAAGTGATGAATGCATGGATTTGACAGGTTTAAGAAGCAAGATTAACTCTTTTCAGTTCTGTATTAGTCAAAGGTCGTGTTAATTTCACTGTGTAAAGTGGAAAAAAAGGGTTAGAGCCTAAGCTGAAGAGGATGATAATCCGATATGTTTCTTGGCATTTTGGCCAATTAGAATGCCCATGAGCCAGGATTACACAAACTAAATGTATTTTATTATGACTAAAATGAATTAAGCATCATTAGGGAATTTACAGAGGAATTTGGCAGCGGATCAATAGAGCAAGCTAGCAGTTATCATTCCCTTCTAAATCCATTTAGGTTTTTGTTATTTCATGTTCTTGGAGGTGTCTTTTACCCTCTATAAAATTCTGTAATAGTTTTTACTTCATATATTTAGAAAAGTGGTTCGATAGTTTGGGTAATTTCCGAAATCAACAACTGTTCCACAATGTATAAAGAGAGGAAATTTTACTAAGAAAGGGTTTGAATTTTGGAGAATTTGAAGAGTAGGCCATTATATTCCTGATATCATCGTTGATTAATGAAATAATCAGAAGTTTCCATTAGTTGTTGCATATAATTTTATAAGCTTCTCTGTCATGTGTCATGCTATGTTTTCTTCTTTTCATGTATAACAATGAAGCTGCAGGTTTTTATTTTCTTATGTAGATAAGGTTAAAATTCCTTAAAAGAGCACTCCTATACTTGAAGTCCTCACTTCCTTTCTAAATTATAGATAGTAATTTTTGTGAAAGATCAACATATTGTCTATGGTTCAATTCTCATTATCATAATTCCTCTAAGTTACAAATGTTAGTTTCTGTGAAAGATTAGCATGTTATCTTTAACTTCCTGTTCAAACCTTCTTCATTCATCATTTATATCTAGTAACAAGTGGCATTCTGAGATGTTCTAGTCATACATGTATTAAGAGTTAAAAGACCAAGTTTTCTAGGTCCTTCATTTGAGAACACAACAAACAATACTGACAATAAGTAATATTTATTAATGTCTGAAGCACAATTTCCCTACAGCCAGGAAATTGGTTTATGAAGGAACAACAGGATTTAACATGACTATCAATATGTAGAATTACTTCATCTCCATCAATTTCAAGGGAAGGATCATAAAATTTATATCTAAGATCTTGATCTAGTTTACTTTCAACCAAGGAAGAAAATGATGGTTGTTGTTGGGCTGAAAATGGATAAATGGCTTCCATAGTTTCCTCATCCATACACTCCCCATTACCATACAAATATTCAAAAAATTGAATCAAGTCTTGAGAATATTTGCAACAATTTCCAAAAAAAAATAAGGAAGCGTAACTTTCTTTATAATATACAAAGAATGTTGTGTGGACATATTCCAGAGAGTACAAGCTACCAGGTTGTAGTCTTTCATACAATGATATTGCATCTTTTTCGAGGGTATCCATAAAAATCTTCATCAAACAATATTCATGAAACTTCACTCGAAGCTTATGTACATGCATACCAAATTTAATCAAGTGAAGCGCAACATCATGCCCATTCTGATCTCTAAATTTTGGCAAATATGATTTCCAATCTATGCACAAAATGTGATTTGCAAAAGATTGCATATGTTCACTATTCATCAGATCATTCCTTGTAGATATGTAAGCCTCCATGGAAGCCATATTCATATTTTGGAGTCACAAGTGACACTTTAAATTTTGGATCTCGCTCAAAATTGAGTCACCAGATGAATGATGTACAACCTCTCTTGTGTGTCTAATTTCTCTCCACCATCAAGAATCAAATCTAAAAGAATAGTAATAGGTTATGGGAAAATGAGTCACATTTCCCCAATATTGTCACCAAGATGTTATCACTCAACAAGTTTTCTTGGTAGTAACAAAAAACCCCCTAAGGTAACCTTTTCAAATCAAGCTTGTAGACTGAAGGCTACTCCCTTCAATCCACAAAGGGCTCTCTCTGACAACCAAATTATTAATATTAGTAGCTGGTTGTGTCTTCAAACAATAGATAGATATTCAGTAGGGTTTTCGGATTTTTAATGTGGTGGTTGGTATGAAACAAGTAATCTATTAGGAAATGGAGTCAACAAATTAGGTTTTTAGATGCAATTACCAAAATCTTGACTATATGAATCAAGATGAACTTAGGATAGATAGAAAATTGTATACATATCGAACATCATCTAAATGGTAGTGGAAGGAAAAAATAATACGCTATATAAGGGAATGAAACATGAATCCTACAATTGAGGAGAAATAGTGCAATTATCAAAACCATATGAACTAGAGAATTAAACAAATTAATCCTATCACATAATCTCATTTAAACACCAAAAGATAACAGATAAATGATATCACATAGAAAGGGGACTATCACAGAAGGAAATTGACTGAGCACACCATCAAATAAATATCTATATCATGAACATGATATCATAGTCCTCTTATCATTCAAAAAATTAATAATTTCATCACACACA
The DNA here is from genome assembly GCA_000404065.3 of Pinus taeda. Lineage (NCBI taxonomy): Eukaryota > Viridiplantae > Streptophyta > Pinopsida > Pinales > Pinaceae > Pinus > Pinus taeda. Next base: position 55,933 of record APFE031341781.1, read on the forward strand.
CAACAAAAGAATACTTTGTTTCAAAGTCCAACCTCTTGTTCGCATTATGATTCTGGTATGGCTCTATGATACAGGTGTTGTACTTGATGCCAACTCACTCAAGTGGCAATGGTCTGTTCAGGCTTTCAAAATGATGGAAATTGAGAGGCTCGCAGGTGAATGGTTCAAAAGGTGCGGACCCGCAGGTTCGCTGTCTAGGAGGTGCGGTCATACCCGCAGGTTACCCGTTGAGAAGGTGCGGAACCCCAGTTCACTCACTCCAAGGCAGTGAAGTGCGCTCACGTGGGGTTTCTTATGTTTGGCCCATGGTATTTAGCCCGCCATTTCTGATGCTATGGTTTTGGCCCGTGGTATAGGATCTATTTTAGCTCCAGTTTGGATCCCTTGTATTGGTTATTGATGGTTTTGTCGCATGGTGTGAATAAGGGCTTGACTATAAATAGGGAAGGAGATCACTTGGCTAAAGTATCATTTCAATTGAATATCTTAAGATCTGAAATATTGGGTTGTCAATGTAAAATGCTTGATCTAAATAAAAGTAAATTTGAAGGTGAATCTATGAAGTCGTGATCTCTCAGGCACATGTTCAGATCTGTGAATCTGACTGTCAGTGGTACATTGGAGGGTTGTTAGTTCGGTTCAAATCAAAGGTCCGCAGGTAATTCATAGTGCAGATGTGGAGGCTCGCAGTTCGGTGAAAGGTGCAGTGTGGTGGCACGCGGTCTAAAGAAAGGAACAATGTAGAGGCTTCGCAGCACGATCGAAGGCGTAGTGCGGTGATACAGTAAAAGTACGCAGTGCAACAGAGGGTACACTACGGAGGAACGTGACGAAGAAGAAGAACCTATGCAAAGCGGTGCGATAGAAGGAGAAGATGCGGAGATACATAGAAGTACGCGGCGCGATAGAAGAAGAAGGTGCATTAGCACAGTAGAAGTACACAGTAAGACAGAAGACGAAGTGCGGATATACGCAGTATAGCAGAAGGCGCCTTGCGTGGATACGCGGTCCAGATAAGGAAAAGTCGCGGATCTGTATTAAAACAGTTATTGATTATCTTTTATCTATTGCTGCAGAGTTCTGGGTTTATATTTCTGGTACTATCTTTCTTTTTACAACATTCTGAGGAATTGGGTGACTCTTGGTTGATTGTATAAGGAGTTTGGGTGATTTGCATGTACTTGATGATTTGATCTTCTTGGATCCAGTTTGAAAATTTATGAAACGTGGTCCTTAAAGAAGTAAAATAGCAAAAGGGGGTTGTAGCTCCCTTGCAGGAGAGACTGGAAAACGAGAGAGAGAGTTGCAGCTCTCTGCAGGTTGCAGCCTGCGTACTGGTAAAGGGCTGCACCAGTACAAAATCATTATAAAAGAAGTTTCTAATTGAAAGAAGATAGAGACATATTACAGCAGGTGGTTTTCA
>APFE031341781.1:70694-86783 GCA_000404065.3 Pinus taeda
AAAGAGAAGGTTGTAGCCTTCTGCAGGTTGAAGCCTGCGTACTGGTAAAAGACTGCACCAGTACAAAATCATTGTAAAAGAAGTTTCTAATTGAAAGAAGATAGAGACATATTGCAGCAGGTGGTTTTCACCCACATTGGGTTTCCACCTTATATCTGGTGTTTTTTGGTGTGACTATCTGTTTTTTCTTGTTTCATGCTCATTATTATATACAAGTTAATGATCAATAAATTAAGGAAGGCATATTGAAAAGAATTTGATAATACTGATTCACCCCTCCTCTTAGTATTATTTCCAACACCTCTCTTACTTCTTTTTCATTCATTATATAGGAAAAATACATAAATATGAGATACACAATGTTTGGGAAAGGATTAATTAAAATAAACATGAAAATCCAAAAGAAATGGATTTGAAAATCCTCTTCACCCCATCTTTAGTCTGACCTCCAAATCAAATTTGATGAGGGCGCCTTCACTTGTTGACTTGGAATTTTTATAGGAAACATTATTTCGAAAAATGTCGCAAATTTATGAAAAATAGGATTCAAGGAGGCATCCAGATCTCCCAAATATTGATACTTGTGTCAAAAATAATGGAGGTTTTTTTCTAAATCATCCTATTTCAAACAAGAATTCTTTTGTTTTTTTGAAATTCCTTACCACCTATTTGAAATCTGTGTTTCAACATAGTGACTAAAATAGGAAAAATGTTGGAAACTGTCACTTTAGGGAAAACTATCGTTTTAGGGTTTAATTTAAAATTCCTCTCTCTTAGGCTTAAAAACTCTATCAAATGTCACATCAAAGTTTAAAAACAGTAAAGCATCTTGAAAAATGGTTTGGGCACTTGAAAAGAAGTTTGCAAACCCATATTTTCAAAATTTCATATTGCTAGCTATAGGAATTCGATAGGCTCCCATTTACCGAAAAACTTAGGAAAATCTTAGATTCAACTCAAATAAACTATTTTGAAATATTCCTAAGATTTATGTTTCCCTTCCATAAAAAAAATTGATAAGCCATTACATAACCGCTTACACAATGATCTGATAACCATAACTTTTTGATCTTTAGGAAAGGTACAAACTTGGTGCTAACAACTCCTGAGTGGGGTCATCGAATAATAATTTTAGGTATCTATTTAATGTGTTTTAGATAATATAGTTAAGTATTGTTAGGTTTTCCTAACCCGTGAGACATATTCCATGGTTATTATCCCCCAATCACATGACATGGCATGGGTGGTCTATCCACTTGTATTGATTAAATTAGTAATTTGAATATTTCTAGGCCCAACAACACAACCAAGATAATATTCCGATAAGGTTACTGTTATGATTTGAGTAGGAATCACTAGAGGTCTCAACAATTTTTCAGTTTGAATTTTAGGAACGAAATGGGTTTGTGTATGTAGAGAAGAATATGAAACTGGCATAGGTATTACAACTTCTTAATGGACCATTAATCTCAATTAAGCTTATGCTTCCAATGGTTGATTCGACTATCACCTCAATTCAAGAGTAAAAATGTTACTTCAAAACCTATCAGAGGTTTGCTCTCTTTATGAAACCATTTTTAATTGATGGCCTCGATGTGGATACTCCTAGCGAAATTGTCAACAATGGAAACAACCCAATTGTAGGCGCTAATAAGATTTTCTCTCCTTTGGTATACTAATTTTTAATAGAAATGTGGACTTGATTTCCACTTATAGGGTAGGAATTATTTCTTTTAGCTATAAATTATGCCGTAGTATTAATACTACTTTTTTAGTTAGGTTTCAATCCTTCCTAACATATCTACCTACTCTATTTTAGATTTTCTAAATATTAATACTTTAGAATTAGGGGATTTGGTTACTAAACTAGATCAATTTATATTGTTATAAAACGAGTTATTGTATTGAGTAATAATAAAAATTTAACAATTGTATATTTCCTAACATATTGATTGGTTCGACAACCATTATAGCATATTCTACATTAACACTAACAAATTTATAATAATAATATCATGGTATCTTCATAAATCTATTAAAATATATAAGATTCATAAACCAATGACATCAACATTTACCATGCAGAAAGGACATATAATATATTCTAGAAATGTTAATTGTATCAATTAGAAGATAGAGCCTTTTTTTACAAACTGTTGCGAAAAGGAGTCTAAATAGGGAACACCCATATTTTCAACTACCCCTCCCCAAAACATTTTCTCCCTATTATGACCTTACTCATTTATACATTATGTTACTATTACTAAATTCAATCTATTGACAACTCCTTTGTTAAGAGTGTGCCGCTAAAACTTCTTTGATGGTAAGTACTACTGATATGTCTTCTAGGATGTGTGAATATTCAAGAGTTTAAAAGGTCAAGGAATTTCCATATTCTTTAAATATCACTGCCATTCTAGTGCCTTATTAGATAACATTTTAATTTATTTCTTCATGATTGTCATGTAACATTCGAGTTGGACCTAGGAGAAATAATTAACTTGTTGATGGACTCATAAGCTACCTTCAAAATATGCTCAATCTCTGTAACCATGCATATCCAAGCCTTTCTTATCTCTTTAAATTTTATTTTGATAGGGGTAGTGTTTGGAAAATCATCTATGGGCTTTAGGTACCATTGATATATTAGTTCTATAATGAAGCCCCTAATTTGATTGGCGAAACTAGTAGCGTCACCCATAATTTTCCTAACCACCTTGTGTTGCATTTTCCAAACATAAAATATACACTCATATTTTTCCTTTTGTTTCTTGTCAAGTAAACGTAGTGAATCTAGAGCATCCTAGTGTTTCTTCTATAAATCATTGATTTGGTCCAAGCATCAGTAGTTTTAGTTTGGACTTCTAATTTGGCATTGTTTTCACTAGATATCTGCTCCAACTATACAAAATAGTCTTGAATTTCCCCTAATATTCCTATGAAGGAGTGTTGAGCCCGCTAAAGGTTCTTGTTGATTTTGAGAGCCTATACTTTAAGCATTTGAATGTTAGCTTGGGCCTTCTAATATTCTTCAAATTTAATGCTAAATTATTTCCCATGTGTCTCCTTAAAAAAATTTAGCATAATGATGTGATATTTGTTTAGCCTTAATGTTAGCTTCTTTCTTGTGTGTCTCCTTGAAATTTTTTAGATCAATGATGTGAGATTATTTTAGATGTACCATTTGTTTCTCATATTGAGCCTTGAAGGACTCTGAGAGTGTGATACATTGCTCCTCTAACATGTCCTCATGCTTAGACTCTATTTTTTTCTTTTCTTCTTTTAGTTTTTTAGTAGTGATGCAACCACATGGGTCAATTATTCCACATCCATAGATATGATTCAAGTCATCACCTTATTTATTATGGTGAGATCTCCTATAATAAAGGAAATATCTAAAATGACATTTTGATTTCTCTAGCTATTAACACTTGATAATATCTTTTGTTTAGGGCCTTATAAAATAAATTCCTCTTCTCTTTTTATTCATATTTTTCTTCATTTGGTAACATTCCAAATGATAGATTTTATAGATTTACTATAATAATAATACCATAGTTTGACAACTTCATCATTGAGATCCCTAAGATTATAAATAATAGGTTTCATACATGTTTACTTATGGATAGAGGAATTGGGAATCTAAGTAATGATGGAGTTATGTATCAGAGTGCTTACTTTAGTGACCTTCTCTTATCATGATGATTTAGTGGGGTGCTCTAGCTCCTTTCCCTTATGAACCTCTTTCACTGGTTCGTCAAGTTCTCCTTGTTGTTCTTTTTTAACAATAACTTCTTGTTTACTTATTTTAGTTTCGAACTGTGGAATCCTTTATTTTTCTATTCTAGATTCAACTTCAAGTCAAGTCTTTCCTATGGTCTCATACTTATCCTTTTCTTCCTCTTTCTTGGATTTTCAAATTTCATATATCTCCGAAGAGGGTTTTTCTATTTCCTTTTGTCAGTTTCATTCTTCAAGATATTGGACTAATAACAAGTTTACTTTCTCCCTTTCCGCCCCATATGTTAGGATGTCTTGAAATGTTGATTCATCGAGAAGAGACTTTTTTTCATAGTGTTATGAAAGCTTCACTGACTTGCAATGATATTTTATTACACCATGAGGATCAAATCTCATGAAAATACAAGATAGGATCTTAAGATCCTTAAGACTATCTACATCCATTGTTACTTGTGGGAATTCAATAAGAGTATAGTGGTGAATTATGAATGGAAAGCCTAGTCATGATATATTAATTTTTTTTGGCAAAAATCAATATTATTCTTGCTCTGAGGATTTGATAAAAAATATCACGAGCTATGGAATTAGATGAGGCGATAATGAACATCCATATGCACATACATAGGCATATTGTTCTTCATGATACCAATTCCTTAGTCCTTTGTGTTATTTTTTGAATTCTTTGAATTTTCTCGGTGCTGCAAAAATAAAGAGAATCTAGTACATTTGGGTAAGAAATGGTCACAGGTCTCATAAAAGAACTTGACATAGTGGTCAACTCGTAACTATTAATAATGATTCTTGATGTGTGTCATCTTGGGTTTACACCTCTAATTCATACCAGGACACTTGTTGGAAGAAAAAAAATTATTTCTATTAGATAGGCTGGCACATAAAAATAGGGGAACTGATTCTTTCAGGTTTCCTGTATCTTTAGAATGTTCAGGCCTCCATTTTGTATGAATTTATATCACTTTTGCTTAGAAATCCCTCATGCCATTCTTTATTTTGAATGGTTATTGTCGTCATTTTGTGCATTTTTTTATGATAAGGTAAATATTCATCATTTAACATATTTCCCTTGTTTCAACAAGATTTAATTTTAAAATCAATTTTAATGATGGTTTGTGCATATACAGGTTTAAAATTTGAATGGTTTTATGTGGGGTCTCCACTTGGCATATCGATTACATTTTCTAAATAAAATTTGAAGATTTGGCCAATGTAAAATGCACTTTCCCTTACTGCTGGTGATTCACTAAGTCCTTGGCTTTGCTTATACTCAGTTCAGTTCCTAAACCAGTAATGTGGTTCTCACACCAATCTGGGGCTTTGTTAGACCAGTGCAATTTCAAAGAAGTTTGAGAAAGGGTTTTTTCCAAAATGGTGTTTTAACACCTCCACATGAGTCAAAATTCTCCTAATCGAATTTATGAGTTTATAGAAGCAAAATTGATAATTCAGCCCCAAATTCACATAGTTTTCAGGCTTCAAACTTCCTCCTTGATTTGCATGCAAATGGAGGTAGATTTCAAAATTCCAGAATGTAAGTTTTGTTCTCAACATAGGAAATTGAGTAAGTTGTGGGTCATTTTCCAAAATTCCCCACTATATGGGAGATCCTAAGGGTTCTTCGAAGAAATTTTGTAAAAACATGCAAATATCCATAATTTTAAAATGATGCCCATATTTGCAAAATTCGCAAAAGATCTTGATTTTTCTAATTTAATGATGGATGAGCCGGAGTTACATTGATGGAACATGGTTAGAATCCAAGTTCCATCTTGTTTTCAAAGGATTGGCTTGTCTAAAGAAAAAATTGTAATTTAAAAGATTAAAATCCTGGCTAGAAGGAAGCCATTACATACTCTGAGATTGTTGGTGTAGATTTGGAGGCAAATATATGTTTGCCGCTGGATCCTACGTATCTATGATGTAGAACACCAAGTTATATTTTCAATACAAGCACTCATGCCAGCTTTTCCATTTTACTTTTTTAATTTATGTTTTTGTAATTAGATTTATTTTAAGAGGGAACAAGCTGGTTGGGGGGGACCATCTTGTTGTCCTCTCTCTCTCATACTCATTCTCATATATTCACTTAGATAGGATTCAGGTCTATTGATTGATGCTTGACATTTTTCCATTGGTGTGCTAATCTATGTGTCTACATTGAGATAAGAATAATTCCTATGCAAAATTTATATCCTCTGCATCTCATCGAACTATATATATTTGACCTGTAATGATCCTCAAGATTTTGGAATCTCTATAGTTGTACGAGTGAAAGGATTTTATGGGAAATATTATATATACATAAAAATTTTATGGCTGATCAAATATAAATCATTAAATATCATAATAAGATTCTTATATGTGCACTACATTAATGAAACAACCACCACTATTTTTTATGATTAATTTACAGGGGTCTTGATCTTGGTTATCACTTGGAGCATATTTGCAAAGAGATACCACAAAAAAGTGTTCGATTTGCTGAGAATTTCTATTAAAGTATGGTTTAAGAACGATGGTATATTAAAGTCATAAATCCTTTGTTCCATCAACATATAAATAAAACAAATTTATTAATGTTGGAACCCAAGGTATCCTAGGCCTGTTGTTTGGATGATGATTTGATTTATAGGTGTTCTGAATTTATTGCTCAAAGTAAACTATACTTTCCAATCTGTTATGTTGTCTCTTGATTCATTTATTCTTTCATATCAATAACAAAGTTTATATATGTGTTTACCATTTCCCATGCAATTTGAAATCCTTTGATAAAAAAAAATGAATGGTTGCCTCTTAATACACTTATTCTTCTAGAAATATTGGTTTTTGTTACTTCGAATTTGATCTATATAGTGACATCTTGTGACAACAACATATACATTTACCTTTGATATTTTTTCACTTAAACAATGTATATGTATTTAGATATGACAATTGTTTCTTGGTTTGTCACATTTATAATCATCATCCTAATTTGCATTTTATCTCACATTTGGGTTTGACTTAAAAGATTATATATGTTAATAATAGAAAAATTAGGTCACACTTATGTGGTTCTTCAAATAGTTGTTGACGGAGTATTAAGTTGCACTTCTAAGATTATAGAACCCTTATTTGAACTTCCTCTTCTTGTGTCTTTTTATAGGAATGATAGAAATATATTATTTCTTGCATTTATATCTGCTTAAGGAAGTAGGTGTAGCTTTCACAAAAGGTTGAAGTGTACGTATAATTTTGAAGAAAGGTAGAAGGATTGAAAAGAGTTTTCTGTGAAGTCTTTGTCATGCTTTAGCACATTTATGGATTGGTGTGTCTTTGGAACAAATTTGGGATCGTTACTTTATTTACATAGAGGTAATTCATAATAGAAATTAGTGAAGTATCACAATAAAATTGGTGGTTTCTTTTACCCTTCAGAGGGAGTTTTGACATTTTGTTGGTCAATGAATAAAGTTTCTAGCTAATTAGTAGTTATGATTTTCATTTCACTAGTAAGGTTTTATTCCCTAACTGCCAATAACTAGGGTTTGCTTATAATTGTTGATAGAACTGTAGGTTTGATGTTTGCAAAAATTGTGCTTTTCCTTCTACTGAATGTTTTGAGTGAAACATTGGAACAAGATATTGACTAGTGTAGAAACTAAAGGTGTGAGTAATTTCCATACCAGTTAGTGTTTTGTTTTGGAGGTTGTTGGAATTTTTCTCTAGTATTTCCAGTGCTGCACCTCCAAGTCCATGAATCCCATATTGAAAATTAATTTTGGTCCATTAATATAGCATATACTGCACCTAATATTTTGGTGTCGTTCTTGGGGAGGCGCTTAGGGGATTGATCTTGGTGAGATGTGTAGTTTTTTTTTTTTACCTAGTTTTATTGCAAGTTTTTTATTTATGTATTTCTTAAACCTCTTGCTTATATTCTTAAGTATTTCAATTTTAGAGTGTTTTAATAACCCCTCTACATATAATTATCCATGTAATGACAAAATATGTACCAACTGGCTGGTTGAGAATAGAGAAATCATATTTTAAGAAATATTTCAATGAGGAGCTCAACAATAATATATGATGTTGCTGCTGAGATATGAAGATCTTCCAATGGTGAAATTACGAGTGTAAGAATCTATATTTTTCTTGAGAATTTTAAAGATGATGTTATATGTTCTCTTAGTTCACAATTGGATGATTTGCAGGAAGAACATTAGGATAAAATTAAAGAACTACTAATAATATTCTGCACCAACTATAGAAAGAATAAATTCCTTGGAAATTCACCACTTACTGGTCTGAAAGTTTGTAGAATCTACGAGGATGGTCACTCAGCAATACGTTTCCCATCACTTTCATGATTAATAGAAGTACTTAGGGAATAAAGTAAGGAATTGAATATATTTTGAGGTCTAAGTCAAACCCAAACATCATTTAATACTTGGAATAATTTCTATTGCCCTCAACATGTTCCTCAACATGTTTATATCCCTACAGTTCCATGAAAAACATTTATTCCTCCTATTACTGAACATCCTTCCTTTTTGTTGTAGGGGCCCTCTCTCTGGACCTCATGCTCGAGCCTGATATCCCCATGGCATAAAGAATGGTTTGGATCCTTCTCTCTAGGTAATTCTCCCATGAAAATTTAATTACATGAAAAATAACAACAACCAAAATTTCTTCCCAATGCACCACCAAGTTATCCTCGTCCATGGTCTGAGCTACCTCTAAAACCTTACTCTAATACATACCCTAGCCCTAATCCATACCATGGGCCATACTCCAATCCAAACCCTAGACATAACCTTAGTCCATACCTTAATCAAAACCCTAGACTTAGCCCTAATCAAAACCCTAGCCCTAATCCTAATTCAAACCCTAGACCTAACCCTTGTTCAAATCCTAACTCAAATCCTAATTGAAACCCAAAGCCTAGTCCATGCCTTAACCATAGTGGTAGCCCAAACCTTAATCCAAACTAGCAGGTTCTACAATAATTTAAAACACCTATTCTTCTCGTTGACTCTCAGACTGAGTGTAATGATATATCTTCAAGGTTGGGGAAAGGGGTGAGTTTGGAAACATGTCCTTTCACTACAACACATACAACTTGGAAATATTTAATCCAAAGAGCATTGGAGGATGTATATTTGATTGGAACTTGTTCTAAAACAATTTTTGAAGCTCAAAACAATAAATTTTTTCTTAACAATTCTTATCAATTAGAAAGGAATATATTTGAGCCTAAAATTGAGTGGTTTTTCTTTTGTCTTGCACTAGATTCCTTATGCCTCCAAGAGGGTGATTATCAAGATGTGTAATATTTTTATGAGTTGGAAAATCATAACTATGTCAATCCCATTGAAGCCTGGTCTCAAACAGTTATCGACACACCTTATTTCCTTGTTATCCAACAACTCCTGATACCATATCTGCTAAAAGAACTAGTTTCTCATGCTTTCATGTGTTTTGAAGTTTATTCTTTGAAACTCAATGCGAATATATTTAACATTATTTTACACACATGGCTACACTAGAACTACTCCTACACTCGAAGGAGATCTTCCTCTCTTTAAATTAGGGTAGGGTAGTATAAGGACAATAAGTAAGTACTTTATCCAAAATAAAACATTTAGAACAACACTCTTGAGACTGTAATTCCCTAATACACAGCTATTTAAATTATTTTATTATGCACTCTTGTGGTAAGTCTTGTTAGAAGAAATTCGCTCTTAGTACCTCATATCTTTTAAAGTGTCATTGGTCATTTATTGGGTGGTTCATATTCATATTGTTTGGTCATCCATGGAATCATTCATGGGGATTTGTCATTGTTATGCTTAATACTTTCCATTCACTGGACAAAACCCTAACAATGGCCTATTCATTCTAAAAAGTTTTTGTATAAGAAACATTTTCAAGTTTCTCTTAGAAGTTATAGTTCAAAAAACTACTACGGTAGACCACTCCTCTAAAAACCTAATGAGTTGTCATGAGAACCATAACATGATTAACTTAAGGAATCTTTGAGTCATTAGTTGAGATGCGTTCTTTAAAATGAGTCTTTATGATAGTAGGACCAACCTGTAAATATTAGTCACTAAAGCTTTTCATGCCATTTCATGCTCTTGAGGGGCATATTTTCCTCCCCACCTATTAAGTAACCTATATGAGGTTAATCATAATCATATTTTATTTTTAAAAGGACTAATTGAGGGATAGGAGGTCTCATTACAAGTTGACCTAGCATGATCATGGATCATAATGAGAATGTAATTACCATTATTGGTCACCAAGGTAGGGTAATGGCTTTCAGTTGGAAAGATGGAAGACAAGAGGTCTCATCACAAGTTCCAATTAATTTATAAATCAATATATACATTTTTAAATGAATCTGAACCTATATCTATTAGATGCGACACAAACAGTTTGTGGGTTGAAAATGCATCCTTATTGAGGCTATAGACACCTGTTGGTAGCATGACCATGCCTGTGGTATTAAAATTAATTTTACACTATGATTTAATTGGTTGTTTTTATAGTTCCTTGAACTCATTGTCATGTCTCTCTAAGAATGAATTTAAGATCCTTCCATTAATGTGATTTGGAATTATATCTTTCAAAATTATGTTTTTCATGGTGTTGAGGCCTCAGAAATCTGTGGCAACAACAAGGAAGATAACCACCCAGTTTGAACCTTAGAGTAGCTCCTTCTCTGTTTGGGACAGTGGCTAGGACTAGGTATGATATGACTATTTTCCCAATGTTTTGAGTTTATATGATTTGTGGGATTGTTTTCTGATGATTCGCAAATGAATAACTGGAAATTAACACAACTTTATTCTAAGATGAAAAACTTTGAATTAAATCTATTTTAATCTAACCTGGGGTATTGTTGGTTTTATGTGATATAAAAAAATATCTATGTAATCTATGATGATATAGATCAATCGTAGACTATATAGAGTTAATATATTGTAAGATAATTCCTTAAAAAAAACAATTAATCAAAACGATTGTGAAAAACATATCACATATTCTAATGATCACATATAAAACAAACCATTCTCTATTATGATATCATACAATAGTGCAACTGATACTTAAATATAGATGACAGGTTTCACACATAATTCATGAAAGATAAACTTATCACTAATGCTAGAACAAAGATTCAGTAAACATGATAATAGTACCAAATGTGTACCATCCTGCTCATTCGACCAGTGATAATAGGCCACAATCAATCTTCTACCAATGAGTATCTCAAAGAATACAATAGTGCATCAACAATGATCAACAAAAAGATATTTGATTGAAAACACCATGTTCCATGATTCCATCAAGGCATCTACAAATTTACGATAGCACATTCTTTGTAAATGTTCTTAATAAAATTCTGGACCATTCTCTAAATGCATGAGAAGGGTTTAAATACTATTCTTAATTAACTAAAAATAAATTATACAAAATATGTATGACGAGGTTTCAAACAACCTTCCTCATTCCTAGTATCCAACTTTCCAAAAATAAAATTGCTCAGAAATGAGTCAAGTCTTCATTGATTAATCATCGCTGCCAGCTTTGCCTCTCAGCTCACAAATGTCAGACATTGGCTTGAATTTTGGTGGCATCCCGAATTGTATTCTCAACTACCCTGTAAATATAACATCATGTAAAGGTGGCAACATTATCTGTATTGAATCCAAGGAGCAATTTAGGGTCATGATATGATTGTGTGGTTTGACCAAAAGTTGCCATACTGCTTCCCAATCAGTTTTTGATAGCCCCTCAAATGTTTCTTTCTATAGCTAAATCTTATTCTTCCAATTCTCGTCTAATGCTTTAAGGTCAGGAAGTATTTTTGGATTACTCAACTTTATGAGGTTGGATGTGTGGAATATGTGATTTATTATTTTGATAATGCTTTTTGAAATACCTGACGCTTTGGAATTGCTAGTTCATCTTGTTTCACCTGTGAGTCCCAATCAGTGAATAGAATATCCTTATGTATTTCGTTGATCTTCGAGAGACTTGACATTTTCCATTCATCTGAATCGTACCATTCAATATAATTAGAGATCTTAGAATTGAGTTCATTGAACTGAACTCTTTTATCAATAATGATGTTTGTTAATTGTACACTAGCATTCAGATGTGGAATGATATTTGATATATGTTGGAGGAAGAGCTACTTTTGCTTTGATAGTAAAGTATTCAGTGTTAAAGCCTCATTAATGAATTCCTCCATAGTAGGAATATCCTTATACTTTTCTAGGTCACTCTTTAGCTCCTAGATTTGTTTGCTTTTAGTAGATAAGTCATTTTCGTGACTTATCCTCAGTACTTCCATATCCTGCTGTAGCTTATGCAAATGCTCCTTCACTTGATGGTTCACACTCGCTCTTTCTTAGTCTAACTGTCGATGTAATAGTGTGATCTTGTCGTCCTTTTCTTTAATCAAAATAGAGACTTCAGTTTCTTTTTCGATTTTCACTGTAGCATAGGCTCTGGCAGATTGTGATAGCCGAGTCAAATGCTTGATCATATTTATTTGTGTGTCCTTCCATAAGACATCCATAAGTTCATGTTCTAAAGGAGTTTCAGTTCTCCTCCTCTTTCTTTGTATTTTTACAAAAAATTTATGAAGAGGGCTATAAACGATGTCTAGAGGAGGGATATCTATTACATTCAAGACAATTTCAGTAGTTGGATCTGCAAGAATTACCTCTATATCTTGGAAACTTGTTTTTGGACTTTCAGTGATCACTTCTGCTATTTTCTCTGGTGGGGTCTAAAATCCTATGGTTTCTTGTGTTGATGACACCTTAAGGGTATCCTGTAGTTTGTCATTGAATGCATCCCACATCTTTTCTAATTAATTGGTTTCTACTTCCTCATCTTGTGACATGCTTGGCTTAGATTTCTCCTGAGACTTGGTTTCAATTCTATGATCAGTAATCCAAAATTATTATGGAAGGTATTCTAACCTCTGTTCTCTAAACTCTTGGAATCTTCGTAATTTTTCTGGATTCAACTTTTTCTTGGCCGCATCCAGAATCTGCTCAAATTTCTCAACTGATTCCAGTAAATCTTCAAACTCATCTACTGTATGAGTTAGAAGTCTAATCTTAACTAAAAGGGTGAATTTCTTTGGTACTTGCTATGGATCAAAAGACCTTAATGGCTGAACAGGGAGCTTTAATAACTACATATTCTGATACTCTTTATATGCATGGCCATAATTAACAAGGTTAAATGACCCACACTAAAGGGGGAAATTGGCCATAGGGATTTTTCATTTTCTTCGATTTTTTTGTGACACCATTTCCTACTGTTTGGTATGCTACTTCGCTTTCCAATAGTTTATATAATACATACATAGGGAGGACATGTGGGAAAGCTTGGATACCAAATATTATGATATAAGAGAAGGATTCTTCAAGAAAATACCTTCCGATTACCTAGAGGTCTGTGATGGCTTCTTTTGTGAATCTCAGACATCTTCTCTTGAAAACTAATTGATGTAAGGGGAGAACAACTCCATGGAATAATTTGTGAAAATGTGGAATAAAGTATTGTTCCCACATTTTCTTATAACTTAGGAAAATAGGAGTAGGATCATTGGTAGTCCATTTCCAAACCATGGTTGGAAAATGAGTGCAAAAACAAATAGCATCGAAGACATATGCAGACAGGAAGAATTGGGGAACTGCTCTAGAGGAGGCAACCCTGGTTTGGCGATATTTAGTAATTGCTTTGGCAAAATTCTCAGACAAAATGGTTTCCCAATTAATAATGTGAGAATTAACACAAGCATCAATTAAAGGAACCCAATTGATCAAGAACTTAGAATTATCAGGGATACCATACAACCTACATAGCATAGAGGCTGTGAAATTCTAAGGGTTGGCTAAAGAAGTAATGGGGTACATACCTGCTTTATCTTGTTTGAATTTATTTTCTCTTCTCCTCCATTCCTGTATCATTTTAAACAGGTCGTCATTTTCCTTTACAAAATTTATAACAAATTGTTTTGTTAGAAAATTATATATTATAGAGCAATGGAACACATAGAATATCACTTAAATATAAACACAAAAAACATATAAAATCTAGAGAGACACAAATATACGTGGTTCACCCAGTTTGGGCTACGTCCACCCTGAACAGCCAGTCCTTCCTTTTTATTATACAACAAAATGAAGAGACACAACCTACAACAGATCCGCTGTAATATCCTCTGTTTTCTCTCATAGTCTCGCCTCTCTATTTCTCGCTCAAAGAATACACATCTATTACACAGCCTCAATAAAATGCCCTCATACATGGAGAGGGGTTACCTTCTAGGGAAAAAAACCCTAAACTAAACATAAGTTCTACTGTCAGATCATCCACCTAATGAATGGCCCAGATTGACTAGAAATTACCATACTTTTACAAGGCAATTTTACATTTGTTTTTAGCTTCAGGGGTGTTGCCCCTGAAACCCCCGCTGAGGGACCGTTAGCTCCCAGACCCCCCAGCTACAGGGGGATTAGCCCCCTTGGACCCCCGCAGGGGGGACAAGTCCCCCCTTAGCCCCCTGCGTGGAGAGGTGTACAAACTTCCTGGGGTATAAATCTGGCTGAAACAAAGACCTCTAAATAATCATGCTACACACCCAACATGCTTGTCGTAAATGTCCTAGGCATCGGGTAGCTTGTACATTTGTTGTAAATCTTTGGCTCTGAAAGAACCCAAGACTGTGTTTTTAGCTTTCTTGATAAGTCTGTCTTCCACTTCCGTATTCTCTACTACCCATCTTATCATATCTATGTATGGCAAGATCTGAGCCCTTGGTGCTAATCAGTGAAGGAAAGAGCACGCAACATCTCTAAATTGTACTCCTGATGGTTCTGTATTGTCAACAGTTGGTTGAATATCTGTTACTTTAGGGTTTCCCTTCTCTATCATACTATAGATATCGTACTATATATAGCATACTATAGATAGCATTCCATACGTAGTGCATACTGTATCTGTAAAAATGGATGGAATATCTATGATTTCGGTTTCTATGATAGATTGCTTGGTGCGCTTCTGCATCACCTTTCAAATGGACATTGGTTGAGTGGAGTTCCTATTAAAACCACCAGCAATTAATTGTTCTGTAAAATTAAATATTTCATGAAATGACTAAACTTTGTAAGGAAAGATCTGGGAGTGAGTTTAGCATTAATCAACCATGATGAACACCATGATTACATGCATAGGGATGATAATCATATTAAATCATTCTGACCTAACCAGTGTCCAACTTAAAAACACTATTAAACATCTGTCAAATCCATCATATTGGATACTTAAGCTATAGCGCGAAAGAAACTTTGCTTGATGGATCTTGCGATATGCGATATGCGATATCGCAAAATCACAAATTCGCAATATCGAGATATCACAATATCAGAGTTTTAATAGGTAAACATTAAGCTCTTGCCATAATATCCTCCTATGTGCGATATGCGATCAGGATGTCACATACAATGTTCAATCACAAGTTGCATATCAGTATTTCTTGAATGTGCTTAACTTTGCTACTAAGGAATTATGTGATTTTGCGATTTGTGATGAGGACTTTAATATGTTTTAAGTTAGATTCAAAAAGGGTTCTTTGAAAAGTAGCAATTTTTTGAGAGTTGGCATTTTATTCAAAAAAAAGGGGGAAAAATCAATTTTTAAAAGGGTCCCTATTTGTGCTATATATAATAAAAATGGGGTGGTTATTGCACAGCACAACAATTGGCGATTCACTTGGGAGATTCTAAGAGTTGGAATTTTATTCAAAAAAAAGGGGAGAAATGCAATTTTTAAAAGGGTCCCTATTTGTATTATATATAATAAAAATGGGGGGGTTGTTGCATAGCACAACAATTGGCAATTCACTTGGTAGAACTAGCTATCTATGATTAGTTTCTTTGACATTTCTCAAACTTTCAAAACAAGAAATGTTGTGAAAGAATAAGATTTGTATGATTCATAAATTAAACAATTTTCTATTGAATATAAAGTATTCACCTATCTCGCCTCTTTTCTTACTCAACTCTTTAGGTGATGTGTTAAGTTATGGCATGTTCTATGCTTATAACAGTTCACTTCTTTTTATTATTATATTCCTTATATTAGCAATCACATGTACATAAAGTAAAGTACAGATAGAACATTAAATGATCGATAGAAAACAAGCCAAGACAAGAGACACAAGATGTGGTGGCTAGCCAGGGAAAAACCCCACAATGTGTGGGGAAACACTTTGATCAAATCTTCTTTTATCTTCAATAATTCAACAAAGAGAAATAGTAC
>APFE031341781.1:91293-112491 GCA_000404065.3 Pinus taeda
TACTATAAATGTACATCTATTGTTAATAAAAATTGCAATGCATGCTTTATCTTTCTATTTGTTTCTCGTTCACCATGTCTGTTTAACAATATCAGCAGTAGCAAATCCTAGATCAGTAGCATCAACATTAGTTGTTTCATTATCAAACTAGGACAGATGATATCACACAAATCCCGTCGGATTGACTTCATTCCACCACCAAAAGTTGTGGCTTCTAGAGGAGTTTCAGATGAACCTATAGTGTAGTTCAGATGAGGAGATCTTCTAGGCCACGTAGGTAAATCTTTACTTCTGCAATTGTAGCAGTTTTTGGCTTCAAACTAGGGCAATCGATATCTTGCAAACCATTCGTCAGATTGACTTCATTCCACCACCAAAAGTTGCAGCTTTTAGAGGAGATCCAGATGGACCTTCAACATAGTTCCAAAGAGGAGATCTTCTAGGCCATGTAGGTCAATCTTTACTTCTGCAGTTGCAGCTTTAGGTTCAACAACTTCTAGCTTCACATGTTTGAGAGAGAGACCCATTTCTGCGCAGTAGAGAAGAGACTCGTTTCTGTGTAGTAGAGAGAGAGACGTGATGAGAAGAGTGAGTGCAAATGAGAAAAAGTCCTCTTATATTTATACACAATGTTGGTGTTTGAATAGATGCGACTATTGGGCTTCTGAGCCTACATGAGTTGTAGGTCGGCTTGATAATAATTCCATAATCAAAATAAATTCATATCTCCATGAATACTTATCGGAATCAGATGATCTTTATATCAATCCTACACCTCTTGATGAGAGGAATCTAATAAAAATATCACGAGTCATGAATAAGATGACCCACATGAAGTCTTTCCCTGGTTGCCAATTTTAACATGATGAAACATAAATGTCTGTACCAGTCAATACTTAGATTTATGAAGATAATGTAGGTATTCTCTTAAAATTGGCTTTATGGATTTTTACTCATTTATCATAGATAAAACCCTTGCTACCAATAGACATTCATAGCCTCGATAGTGTTATCTTTCAACCAATAATGATTCGTAATCCCATCTGAAATTGATTCCTTATTTCAAAATTTAATCAAAATTTTGTTCAATTTTCTTTCACTCGGAACATATTTCTTTTTCATGGTACTTTTCACTTTAAATATCCTTAAAAGCCATTGTCCAAGCTTGGTAACCTGATGGTAACAATGTCATTCACTGGTTGTAATTTAAACTGAACAAGCTGGCTCATGATGAGACCCCTTGTCTTTTGATTGTTTCAATCATTAGCTATTACCATGTTATGATATGCAGTATGGTAATATCAGTCTAAATTATTTTCCTGTGATCATGATAAACAAGCTTGTGACGAGACTCATTATCTTTTAAATTTTTAATATTTTTAATTACATTGTGAAAAAAAAGAAATTTATCAGATGGGGTGAATCATTGGCTCATTTAAGAGTTATGGATGATAATTATAGAGTTGGTAAATACCTTTTGCAGAGAACCATTGCTAAGTTACTGGTTCTTTTCTTGACTGGTACAAAAACATCTATACTTTATAAAATCTAGAGTCTTTTCAAAAACTAAATGTCTTTAGTAAATTCAAAAATTTTCCAACAAAATAAGGTTTATTTAAATCTCATATTTATAGTTATCGTTTTACTCTTCTTATTTATAGAAGCGAGAAAAATCAAGTAAATTATCATAAATTTAAAATTCTGAACAGCCGAAAGAGATATAATTCAATCTTTATTTTCCTAAAACTAAAATTTTAAAACTAAAATTTAACTTCTAATAAAAATATTTTTTAAGAATTTTCCCATTTACAACTAAAGAGTCTTTCCTACCTCACAAATATTGTAACAAAAATGTGGATGGGCCTAATTTATCTATGATTTGAAATGGACCAAGCCACAATGTTTGGAATTTGGTATGTTTACATTTTTCCTCATGTGCCTTATCCCATTTCAAAACAATATCTCCAATTTCAAAAGTTCTTGGGCTGGTGGATGTTGTATCAAATGAATCTTTAACTATATATTGATTATGAGCATGTATTGCTTTGGCTTTCTCCCTGTATTCTTCTAATTTAAGGATTTTCCCATGTCTAAGCTGAAAAGAAGAAGAAGGGTTTTCATCAATAAACTAAACTAAAGTCAGAGATGGTATTGTTATGTTTGTGGATAGAATTTCTTCTTTCCCATAAACGAATACGAATGGAGAAGTACCTATTCAGGCCTTCTGAGTGATTCTATCTGCCCAGAGAGAAAATGTTAGTGCTTTATGCTAGTCCTTATGATTTTACTCTATAGTCCATTTGATAATTGTAATCAGGTTCTTGTTTGTAGATTTAGGTAATCTGTTACCTTGCATATAATAGTTAGCTGAGTAATTATGTTTAAAACCTCTTTTCAACGAAAAATCTACCATAGAATTTGTGGAGACGTAAGATACATTATCAAACATTAAAGCTGATGGGGGACCAAACCTAGTAATTATAAACTGATCAATGAAATTCGTAATGTTTAGGATGTTAACTACCTTTAATGGGATAGTTTCTACCCACTTTTTAAAATAATTAGTTGTAGTTAGAATATACTTGTGTTGTTTGGAGGAGGTTGGAGTTATTTCACCAATAATATCTAACCCCCATTGTACAAATGGTTGCTGTATATTTATTGCTTGCAATGAAAGTGTTGCTTTCCTTTCTCTTCTTGCTGCGTTTTGACATACTTTGCATTTCCTCGCATATTCATGTGCATCTTTGGAAAGGGTTGGCCAATAGTACCCAACATGCAAAAGTTTATGTGCTGTGGTATTTCCTCCAAAATGACCTCCAGCTAGCCCATCGTGTAATTCCTGCATTACCTTTCACCTTCACGTTTCTCTAAACATCTTAATAATACTACATCATAGTTTATTCCAAATAACACATTATCAATTAATTCATACTAATTAGCTTTAGGCCTTAGAGCATGCTTAGCTATATAATTCAGATATAATGGAGCATGTCCATTTTTCAAGAAAAAATTCAGATCACCGTATTGTGATTGAGAATCGTTTAGGCCTACCTCAGATAATTTCACTTTAGTAGATTGATTGTCCTCTGTCGGTAAATGGGAGGCTCTGGTTAGCATTATGCAAAAACCTTGACCTTTAATAATTTTAGCAGGACGTATTTCTACATCATATTCCTAAAGTGAAGTAACCCAATTTGCTTTCTTATCTCCTACTTCTCATTGGATTAACAGTTTCCTTACAACAGGGTAACGGAATATTATCTTAGTGTGTGTTTTTAGGAGAAAAGGTTTGAAATGTTTTAAAGTATTAAATACAACAAAAGCCTATTTCTCCACTCAACACCTTGTAAGTTAGAACTAAAGAATGAAATAGGTGCTTTAATGTTCTGATCATTTAGCTATGTCAAAAGAGGCATCAGAAGAGAATGTGTATAATACAAATGGTTTTAGGAAATTAGGAGTTGTTAAGGAAGGAGCCTCAATGATGACTTTCCTTATCAACTCAAAAGAATCTTTCTTGTCTTTCCCCATTTAAAAGTTGATTTTTTTCAGATCATTGATTGTAGGGGTAGGACGATTTGAGAAAAATCAGGAGTAAATATTTTTACAAAATTAACTTGCCCAAAAATGATTGCATCATTTTTTTGTTATGTGGCAGGGGAAAGTTTTCAATTTCTTGATTTCTATCTGGATCAATATACATTCCTCTCTTGGATACCACGAATCCTAATAATTTACCTTCTGCCAAGGCAAAATAAGATTTTTTAGGATTCAAAGATATGCTAAGTTTCTCACATCTCCCAAAGATTTGTTTTAATGGTTGTTCCTATGCTTAGAATAGACAATGATGTTATCTAAATATATTACAACTGAATTGTTGATTAGTCCTCTAAAAGTTATCTCCATAGCATGTTGAAATGTAGTGCCAACATTAATTAATCCAAATGACATCTTTTGATATGCATATGTTCACCATTTTGTCCTAAATGTAATCTTTAATCTATCATCTAGATGAATCATAATCTGATTGTAACCTGAAAATCCATCAAGAAAAGACATCAATTCAGAACCTGCAACTAACTGCAAAATCTGCCCCATGGTAGGAAAAGGAAAATTATCCTTTTGGCAGGCTTTATTCAAATTTATAAAATCTATGAAAATCCTAATGTATCCATTCTTTCTTCTCATAGGAACCATGATTGAGACCCATTTTGAATTTCTTACAGGGAAAATGATTTTTGGATTTAAGCGTTTTATTGAGTTCATACTTAATTTGACTTTCTAAGTTTGGATGGATCTTCCTAAGCTTCTGTTGGACAGGCTCGTCATTTGAAATCATGGGTATAGTATGCTGCGTTATAGAAGTATCATATGTTTTGAGATCTGAATAATCCCAGGGAAAGATACTTTTATATTTTCTAAGCAACTTAATGAATGAAATCCTTTCATCAGGTGTTAAGCCCAAACCTTGGTTTATGTTTTGAGGTTTATCAGGTGTAAAAAGATTAATCAACTCAAATCTTAGAGTAGAACTATGTGCTTTTGAATTGGTGGTATTTGTAAACCTATCTTTTAAATCATAGAGATCTTCCATATTGAATACAGATTTGGGAATTGGATTTGCATCCTGTTTATTTTTCAATATGGAGGTCATGCTTATGTTCGTCTACGATTTGGCCTTCATAAGATCCATCTAACGAAAGAAAGTCGATTATATCTGCATCATCATTAAACACTCTCCAATTTTTTATGTTATCAGGAATGGAAGGCCTAAAAATCAACTCAATCGAAAATCTATCTGGGCTAACTTCTTCTGATGGTACCAATTTAGATGCTACATTGGCAACTAAATCAGCACTTGCATTTTGTAATCTAGGGACTGTTGAAATATTAAACGTAGTGAAATGAGAAGTGAGGCTCTGAGCTAATGCTTGATAATGTTTTAGGTGTCTAGAAATACAATGGATTGTGTTCCTGACTTGCTTAACAATTACTTCAGAGTCCCCATACACCTACAAATATTTAACGTTTACTCCAATCACTTCATACAGGCTTTGAATCAATGCTTCATATTTGGTAGTATTATTCGTGCATTGAAATTTGAGTCTACAGGATAGCATTTTTTTCTCTCCTTGTGGATTTATTAAAATGAAACCTACTCTTGCACCATCATCTGCTTTTGAACCGTCAAAGAATAGAGTCCAAGACAAATAATGATCTAATGTTTTATAGATTAATACATTTAGAATTGTCTGATTGAGAAAAATTTTCAACCTGAGAAGTAACAGTATTTTCTGCGAAAGATGAGATTTTGGAATTGAATGAGCCAAGGAATGATTCAACAGAATAATTTCCAATAATATTATTAGTGAAAATCATAGGCTCATTCGTTTCTTCTAATTCAGTGACTATATGTTTCATATATTTTTCGTGATCAACTCTAATTTGATTTGGTTTACCATTATATGGTAAACACGTGTGTGACCAATTAGTTGTGAAATATCCATGTATTTTCTTAGATCAATCCCTTCTTAAAATAAGACCATAAAATTCGGGGATGTCTGCCACTAAGGCATCTATCATTTGCAGCACCTTTGGGTTGGATGATAATCTAATTGATACTAATAACATTTCTGCAACAACCTTGACTTTTGTTTTGTCCAATTGGACTATATGCACAACAGACTTTTGATGGGTAACGTTAAGTCTCATGCACACAGATCTTAGCATGATATTCAAAGAATCTCCTGAATAAATGAGACAATTATGAACATTTTTATTGAAAATTTCATAAGTCAAAAGGAAAGGAGGAGTGTGAGAACTAGATCTATCACCAGTCAAAACAAGATCGTTTGGTTTTACCTTGTTTGAAGGTGATGGGGGTTTTCCCATATCTTTGTTAGCTTGGGCTATAACCGGTGATGGTATGGGAGCTATAGGAACTACCTTGAGTTCTCTGAGTAATATTTTCTACTGTTGTTTGAGTTTTTTCATTTCATATAATGAAATGTTTGCTTTAGTATTTTTCATGTCTTCAACTATATTGTATTCCATTGTATATGAAACTATCAAAGTTTTGGAAGTATCTAGGGAAATACGATTAGTTTGAATACTTTTAGATTTTTTATTCACTTCCTTCTCCTTTGTGGAAGGAGATTTATGTTTTTGATTTGGTATAGTTGAGTCAACAGATGTTTTTCTCCTTGTAGATGCTGGCATAGCCTCTCTTTCTTCTTCGGTGGGGAGAATAAAGTCCCATAAACCATTTAATTCGAATTCTTCTTCGAGCTCTGGTTCTTCTTTAGTTGCTGAGGTGTCTTCAACATCTTGATCTGATTCAGCACTTCAAATCACATTCGCAGGCCGAGATGGTGAAGTAGGACTTCTATTGTATGGGCGATATGCTTTCTTAGGAATTGATGATTCAGCTACTTGTTTATTTATTTCAATCATATCATTTGACATAGTTTTCAAGACCTTTTGAGGACCTTGAAGATCGAATGGATCCTTTGGGGTTTTCTTCTTTGATTCTTGGATAAAAGTCACTTTTTTAGATTTCTTATCTTCCATCTCAAATCATTTGACTAAGGCTACAATTCTCTTTTCTAAATGCAAGGCTTCTTTCATGTTTTCTAAAAGAGTAGTGTTACCAACTCTATCTACAAAAATGGCTATATTAGAAGGTAAAGTAGAAATGTACCTCTCTATTTGTACATCAACAACAAGTTTAGAAGCAACTGGAATATTGTTTAATAATTTGTTTAATATGGAGTTGAAATATTTGATCCTTTCACCTAAATTTGTTTTCAGGTTAGAGAGAGCATTGATTAAAGATGCCACAGTGCTATGGTCTCCAAATTTTGCAAGAAATAGTTGTTCAAAAGTTACACAATCTATTATAGTTCCTGCTAGAAGAGAAAATTACCAAGATTCCACAGATCCTTTAAGAGTATAGGGAAACAATCTTACTACAATATCTTCATGTGCAACTCCATTCAAATTCATGGCCAACATAAAATTTTTGATGTGTTCTTTAGCAAAAAGACCATCATCTGGATTGTATTTGGGTAACCTTTCTCTATATGATCAGGAAGAGGATGTGGGTTTGAAAACAACACAACACCAGGATTAGTTCAAGGCCAATTAGCCATAGCTTGAGTTGGGATTTGAGAAGATATAGAAGAAGATCCAAAAGTAGTGGGTATGGATGTAGAACTTACAACTAGACTAGTACTACTTGTGGTAGCACTAATTGTTTGAGTAGAAGAAATGGAAAGATGAGAAGATGTGAATGGAGGTGTAGTGAATGAGGGAGTAAATGGAGGGGAATTTGATGTGACCTCACTCATATCTGACTTAGGTCTAGACACAAAAACTTTCTTACATTGTGAATGTATAGTAAACACAAAAGGAGGTATTCCGAGTTTATTACCTTTTGATCCCATTAGGATACTGGTTTCTCTGAATAGTGAAGTAATGCTTTCTTTAGAAGCTTCAGGTTCATCGGGCTTCTTAGTAGAAATAGATATTCATTATAGTTTATGAACTAAAGACTGAACTTCAAGAGATTCTAGAGTATATTCTAAAAAAGGTAGTTGTCGAGATACTTCAGGAGATGAGGGGGAAGTTTCTATAACTTCTGCCTTCTCAGTGGGTGACTTACAATGTGATGAAGAAGTTGTAGGACTTTTTGAGGGATATTGACTCTTGTGAAGGCTTCGAGTTTGAGGTTTAGATTTATATGCCATTCATAGTCAGGGCACTCCTTCGAGTGCCAAAAATGTTGAGGCCTCAAAAATCTATGGCAACAGCAAGGGTGATAACCACCCGGTCTGGACCTTAGAGCAGCGCCTTTTCTGTTTGGGATAGTGTCTCCAAATGGGTATGATGGGACCTGTTTCCCAGTGTTTTGGGTTTATATGTTTTGTGGGATTTTTTCTGATGTTTCACAAAAGAATAACTGGATATTTAAACAACTTTATTCTAAGATGAAAAACTTTGAATTAAATCTATTTTAATCTAACCTGGGGTATTGGTGGTTTTATGTGATATAAAATATGTCTATGTAATATATGATGATATAGGTAAATCGTATACTAAATATAGTTAATATATTGTAAGATAATTCATTTGAAAAACAATTAATCAAAATAATTGTGAAAAACGTATCGCATATTCTAATGATCACATTTAAAATAGGCCATTCTCTATTATGGTATCGTACAATAGTGCAACCGATACTTTAAACGGAGATGACATATTTCATACATAATTCATGAAATATAAACTTATCACTAATGCTAGAACAAAGATTTAGCAAACATGATAATAGTACCAGATGTGTACCGTCCTTCTCATTTGACCAGTGATAATAGGCCACAACCAATATTCTACCAATGAGTATTTAAAAGAATACAACAGTGCATCAAAAGTAATCCACAAAAAGATATTCGATTGAAAATACCATGTTCCATGATTCCATCGAGGCATCTACAAATTTATGATAATGCATTCTTTGTAAATGTTATTAATAAAATTCTGGATCCTTCTCTAAATGCATGAGAAGGGTTTAAATACTATTCTTAATTAACTAAAAATAACTTATACAAAATATCTTTGAGGAGGTTTCAAACAATCTTCCTCGTTTCTAGTATCCAACTTTCCAAAAATTAAATTGCTCAAAAATGACTCAGGTCTTCATTGATTAATCACCACTGCTAGCTTTGCCTCTCAACTCACAAATGTTGAACATTGGCCTCACTTGTGGTGGCATCCAAAGTTTTGTTCTCAACTACCCTGCAAATATATCATCATGTAAAGGTTGCAGCATTCTCTATAGTGAATCCAAGGAACAATTTAAGGTCATGATCTGACTGTGTGGTTTGACCAAAAGTTGCTAGATTGCTTCCTAGTGGGTTTTTTATAGCCCCTCAATTGTTTCTTCTATAGTTGACTCTTATTCTTCCAATTCTCATCTAATGATTTAAGATCAGGAAGTGTTTTTGGATCACTCTCCTTTATGAGGTTAGATGTGTGCAACATGTGATTTATTGTTTTGATAATGCTTTTTGAAATACCCAATGCTCTGGCTATTGCTAGTTTGGCCTGTTTCACCTGTGAGTCCCAATCAGTGAATAGAATATCCTTATGTCTTTGGTTGATCTTCAAGAGACTTGACCTTTTCCCTTCATTTGAATCACACCATTCAATATAATCAGAGATCTTAGAATTGAGTTCATTGAACTCAATTCTTTGATCAATAATGATGTTTGTTAATTGTTCACTAGTATTCAGATATGGAATGATATTTGATATATGTTTGAGGAAGAGCTTCTTTTGCTTTGACAATAAAGTATTCAGTGTTAAAGCATCTTTAATGAATTCCTTTTTAGTAGGAATATCCTTATAGTTTGATAGGTCACTTCTTAGATCCTGAATTTGTTTGTTTTTAACAGATAAGTCATTTTCATGACTTATCCTCAGTACTTCCATATCCTGTTGTAGCTTATGCAGCTACTCCTCTGCTTGATGGTTCACACTGGCTCTTTATTCATCTAGCTATCGATGTAATAGTGTGATATGGTCATCCTTTTCTTTAATCAAAACAAAGAGTTCAGTTACTTTTTCGATTGTTGTTGTAGCATAGGCTCCAGCAAATTGAGATAGGCGAGTCAAATGTTCAGTCGGATTTATTTGTGTGTCCTTCCATAGGACATCGATAAATTCATGTTCTGAAGGAGTTTCGGTTCTTCTCCTCTTTCATTGTCTTTTTACAATAGCTTGATGAAGAGGGCTAATAGAAGACATCTAGAGGAGGGATATTCGTTACAATAAATAATATTTCAGTAGTTGGATCTGTAGGAATTACGTCTGTATCTTGGAAACTTGTTTTTGGACCTTCAATGGTCACTGCTGCTATTTTCCCCAATGGGGTCTAAAATCCTGTGGGTTTTTGTGTTGATGATACCATAGGGGTATGCTATAGTTTGTCATTGAATGCATCCCACAACTTTTCTAATTCATCGGTTTCTGCTTCCTGATCTTGTGGCGTGCCTGGCTTAGTCTGCCCCTCAGACTTGGCTTCAATTCTATGATCAGTAATCCAAAATTCTTCTAGAAGGAATTCTAACCTCTGTTCTCTAAACTCCTGGAATCTTCTTAATTTCTCTGGATTCAAATTTCTCAGCTGATTGCAGTAAATCTCAAACTCATCTACTATATGAGTTACAGGTCTGATCTTAATTGAAAGGGTGAATTTATTTGCTACTTTTTGTGTAACAAAATACCTTGATAGTAGAACGGGGAGCTTCAATAACTGTAGATTCTGATACTCTTTATATGCATGACCATAATTAACAAGGGTAAATGACCCACACTAATGGGGAAAATTTGGCCATAGGAATTTCTTCATTTCCTTCAATGTTTTTATGAGTCCATTTCCTACTGTTTGGTATGCTACTTCCCTTATCAATAGTTTATTTGATACATACATATGGAGGACATGTGGGAAAGCTTGGCTACTAAATATTCTGATATAAGAGAAGGATT
The DNA here is from genome assembly GCA_000404065.3 of Pinus taeda. Lineage (NCBI taxonomy): Eukaryota > Viridiplantae > Streptophyta > Pinopsida > Pinales > Pinaceae > Pinus > Pinus taeda. The sequence goes on from APFE031341781.1 coordinate 101,845, forward strand.
GTTCAAGAAAATACCTTCCGATTGCTTGGAAGTCTGCGATGGCTTCTTTTGTGAATCTCAAACATCTTCTATTGAAAACTAACTAATGTAAGGGGAGAACAACTCCATGGCATAATTGGTGAAAATGTTGAATAAAATCTTGTTCCCACATTTTCTTATAACTTAGGAAAATAGGAGTAGGATCATTGGTAGTCCATTTCCAACCTGTTACACTGAATTTTGTCACTCTGACTATCTGCAGTATGTGGCCTCATCAATAGCCACATTGTCCTCTTTGTCAAGCCCCATACCTCTGCTCTTCATGTCAAAACCTCAAAGAGAGAGAAAGTCACTTAAAAACATGTTTATCTCTGGGTACGCAGTTTCTTTCTACCTTTCCTGCGTGTACGCACTCCATATACATTATACCTGCGTAGTAATACGCTCTGTATACTAAAGCTAGGGTGCGTACCCCTGTAAAAGTCAAAAGGCGCAAGTTTCATCTTTAAAAAGTTACTTGTGGTCACTTCTAGAGCCTTCTAGAAGAGTTCTTGACGTGTATTGAGCGCCTCCAGATGGTTCATGCACCCCTATGATAAAGGAGCTTATCCCATCAAGAGAGGAGCTACCCCATCCAAAAGAGGGAGTATCCCATTGATGTTGGAACTGAATAACCTCCTCTAGAATACTATAAATACAGGCATTGGGCCATGGGAGGGGAGGTTGAAAGCTGAACATTCTAAAGGGTAAATGGTGCTGGAATTAAGGACTTCCATTGTTGACTTGTAAGGAGAGATCACTAGCCTTCCTTGTTGCCATATTGGGAGTGGGTGAGCTTGTCAAAGTAGAGGAAATCTCTTGCTGGACCCTGGGAGGAGCTTGCACAACGCCAAGGCTCAGGTTGTAATGGTTCCTTTTTTGTTTCCTTAATACAAATAAGTCCATTCTTCTCAATGATTTGTTGTTAATGAATTATTCATGTACTCCTTGGTCTATGTGATGAATATGCTTTGTTTTATGAAATATTCAGGTGTTATGTAATCGTTTGCCTTGTTAGTGTATGCAGGTCTTAAAGTGAAGGAGGAGCTCATCTGGATCAGCAAGGCTGGACTGCTACAACAAGCGTTGGATTTGAGGTATGATCGGAAAACACTTGGTTTCTCATAGAATGATGTTTGTTTAGGATTGCTCTTGTTTGTCTTGTTTGTCACTAGAGAGTCTTAGACTCCTAGGGAGGTTAGGTTTGTCCGCAAAAATAACTCTTTCCGCATGACAGCAACGGATACCAATTTCTTTGTCAGCCTGGGTACATGCATAAAATTCTTCAAGGTGAGTGGATCCACATGCTCTCTCTAAAAAGTAATAGTGCCCACACCAGTGACACTTTACGTACCATCATCACCCATCTCGGTATGCATCTTGAGATCTTTCTCCTCGAGTTCATTGAATAACTCTTTTTTTCCAGTCATGTGGAAAGAAGCTCCACTGTCTAAGTACCATACACTTCCCATCATTGAAGACATCATGCATGAAATGAGGGAAAAGTCCAATTCGAGTTGGGAGGCCAAAGACTCACCCGATGCTCCTCCTGAGGACTTCTCCTTAGACTTCTTCAATGAAAAGCTTTTAGCAAAGTGTCTCATCTTGAGACAATGAAATAATTTAACTTTTGTCATGTCCTTCTTCTTACCTCCATGATAAGAATCTAATTTGGAATGGGAAATTTTACCTTTCCCCTTCCTCACCTTAATTGCTAAGGCACAATTCTCTTCATCATTAGTCTTTGATGAAGAGCCATCACTAGTGTTCCTCCTGATCTCATCCTACATCAAATCTAACCATAGTCGTTCCCAATCTGGTAACTTCTCCCGCCCATTGAAAGAACCCTAATAACTATGCCGACTCTTTGGGAGTCCAAGAAGAGAAAGGCTCACCATATCCTCCTCAGAGACTGTGATTCCAACACTTCCAAGTTCATCCTAACATTGAGTGATATTTTTCAAGTACTTTGGAATCATCTCGACTTTCTCCATCTTGATTTTACATAGTTTATCCTTTGGTGCTAACTTCCTTTGATCACTGTTATTCTGATACAAGTCTAGCAATGTTTTCCACATAGCATGCAGGGTTTCCTTTCCATGGAGACTTGAGACAATATGAACTAGAACTCCCTCAAGGATTATCCACCTTGCCTTCACCACACACTTCTTCAACTCAACCAGGTTCTATGCATCAGTAGCTGTTGGCTTGGGAATTTCTCGTTCAACAAATTCCTTCAAGCCATTATCCTCTAGCACAGCCTCCATCTTGTCCCTCGAGGTTAGGAAATTAGAGCTTCCTTCTAAGGCATACTCAATCCTCAACCCATGGAACATCATCTACCAATCCTAAAGTATGTATTAAAAATTTGACTTTCACCTGTAATCCAGAACTCAAAACCTCAAAATCTCCTCTAGAGAGCTGATTTTAAATCAGCGATATCTCCCTCATCCTAACTTTGATTTAGCGGAATGTTTTTTTGAATTTGGGTATATTTTCCCAAGGAATCCATATCTGTAATTCATTTCTAAAAATGTTGCACAAAAATTCTCAAATCTTCTGTGTAAACTCTCAACCCAAAAAATAATCTTGCTCAGATACCATGTAGAAAATCTTGTAGATTTACAAGCTAATGAAATTTGCTAAAGAAAGAGACAAGAATCTACTTCTACTCTTTACAGTGGAAGCCCATAAACATCGAGGAAACAATAATCAATAGAGGAAGAGAATCAGAGGAAAATAACATAATAAATATTTGGGGAATGTGACAACTCAAAACAACACTATTTGTTTTCTATTAATCTGGAAAATCAAGATGAAATTGCAATGTTTGTTCTCTCTAGAACAATCCTAGGACTCAAAAAATTCAATCTCCAACTCATAAGAAAGCTCAAGGCCAAATATTAGCATCTTCACAAGCTCTCCAAGTCGCTATTCTAATGTGTAATTCCTATGGAGGATAGCTTGTATTTAAAGGGAAATAAAGCCTCTAAAAATAACATAATCCCTTAAGGATCAGTCCCTGATTGCATGCAATATCAGTGCAACTCAAAAAAATCTAAAACAAATAGCACACTGTCCCTACACTCTAGTCTCAACTGGGTATTTCTCATAATCGACATGCATGAGATTATGATGAGTAAATATTTAGTTAACTAGAGTAGCACTGGTGGAGTTCATTAGTGTCACCACTGACTGTTAACTCATTATTAGTTCTCTTAATCAGTTTGAGAACTAATTTAACTGAACTGATTCATGAAACTGAGTCTTGTATTTTACAACTCACAATTAAATCAAAGTGGACTCCTACAAAGTAGGGAGAACATATACATGACTTCCAAAATACTTCCAACTTGAATTTCCTAAGTTAAGTAAGTTTAATAAACTTAATTTAACTATTTTAAGTTGTTATGAGAATAGAATTTGAATTTAATTCAAGGACAAATTAAAATAGAATTTCCTGCTGTCATTTCTAAACATTCATTTTATACACTAGACTTTAGCGTGCACCTCCAGCTGAGCTTCCTTTACTTTTTTCAAGCTCTGCAACTCCATGTGAAAACTTGCCAACTGCGACTAAATATGTTGTACTCCAACATTCCTATCTTGTACTGGCTACACTTCCAACCTCATCGTGATCTCCACAACCTCTTCTTGTGCTCCTATCTTCTATTGCAATAATGGTAATATTAGGTGAGGAAACAACGAAGCAATGTACTAGTCCCTATGTTGATCATCCGTGATGTTCATGTTAACCTGCCAGATTAGGCATTTTAGCCTCTAATCGAGATCCAATGAGGATTCGTTTATCCTTTGTTGTATCTCCTTGAACTCTGTGACAGACTGCGCCTGAGACTTAGGATTCTTAAACTCACTTTTCAACTCTTGCTAAGTCTCTGCCAATGTTGCGCTAGGTCTGTCTTGATAGAACTTGATATACCAAGTTAGCACCCTATCCTGTAGCGTTGTGACCAGTTGTGCTTTCTTTAGATTATCATTAGTGATCTGTTGCATTGTCCACATAGAATTTGCAACAAACCATAATTTATCGGGGTCTTTGCCCCCTACCTCTTTGAAGATCAGCATTTTCATTGTGTTTTCCATGTTGAATGGTTGAGGTGTAGGTGTATGGTGTATGCAGTAGAGGTGGAATGGATGGGTGAGGTATCCTCAGGCATTAGGAAAATTTTGAGGTCTAAAATGGGCCTCCTAAGAAAAATCTATAAACAAAATAAACTTTATAAAAACCAATAGGATTCAATATGATGATGTCAACCATGGGAGAGGATTCACCATTTTTGGAGTAAAAAGGAAAAAATATTAAAAAATAATAAAACTATTTTTCAACTCGTTTTTTCAAATAATCTCCTTAAGATTTTACTCAAATTTCAAGAGGGAGTACTCGATGGATGCAAAATTTAATTCCTCATCCAAGGAGTAGCCATGTTGCACACTTTCGATGGATCTTGCTACACGCAAAATTAGAAATACATGAAAAATTGTGATTGTAATCACACTTTTCATGTATTTCCCATTTTTTTTGTAGTGGGGTCCAACAAAAGTATGCAACATGGGTACTCCCTAGACGAGGAATTAAATTTTGCATCCAATGAGTGTTTCCGCTCGAAATTTGAGTAAAACCACGGGGAGATATGTTGAAAATACGAGTTGAATTTTTTCTTTTTCTTTTTTCCCTCTAAAATCTGATGATGTAACCTAATATTATTTTATTATTTCCACTAGTATTTTATAATTTCCTTAGGAGGCCCATTTTAGACCTCAAAATTCCCCTAATGATACCCTAACTTACAAAATGTAATGCACTTTGCAGGGTATTCAGAATAGTTCCTTCATCATCGCTTGAAGAGGATCCCAATAGTAGAATATATTCAGAGCCCGATTCTTCATTCCTTCTGAAGGGTTTTCTGCTTCATGTAGTCCCAAACATCAAGGCAATGGCATAACTCATTTTTCACACAACAACATCTTAATCCAAGTTTTCAGAGACTTTAAATACTTGCCTCATGGCCCCTTCAAGAGCCTATGCTCTCCTTCGCTATAACTCGTATCAATCATGAGCTTAGAGACAAATCCTCCTTTGATACGATCAATCTAGTGATCAATAGCCCACGTGATGTTATTTTCTAAAGCTTCCAAGTACCTCACTAGCACTGGTGTCCACACAATAGGGTCGTCAAGTCTCCACATACCTTAATTATCCCCTAATTTAGACAACCACTCATGCAATCCATAGGGGAAGAAACAGAAAATAGCTTCAGTCTCATCTATGTACATGTATCTTTCCAACCATTGATCCTTAGATAATCATAGATTTTTGTTCTCCTGAGATTCAAACTTGTGCAATTTTTGATCAATCCACTTCTCGATTTCCTTCTTAGTAAGAAACCACTTATTCGACATCAGACATTCCTTAGATAGACCTTGGTCTCTACAACAAAACCATTTTTTGGCTTGATGGGGCCTAACTCAGGTTCAGCTTTAACTGCACCAACCAACAAAACCCTAGTTGTTGGCTCTTTCAACAATAACCAACGTAGTTGATCAAAAAATGATCCTAGATGAATTTTCACTCAAAAATGAAAGTCAAAGGATGCTTCTAAAAATAGTCCCATTGCATAGATCTTTTCAATCTGAATCTAATGCAATTTGACTAGGCTAAAACAGACTTCAGATGAAGAAGTTATCGCAAAAAGAAGATTGCTATTGTCCTTTGAAAAGGAGACAAATTCTTATAAAAATGGACTTAAGGCTTTATATGCGTTCCTTAAGGAAATTCGATTGGGGAAAGGCAAAGGGTGGACTTAGACCAAAGGCTGGGCGGACCCCCGATCAACGATCTCTGATATATTAGATCGGAGGTAGGCTGCCATGCAATATCGGGACCCTGGGTGAGGCGATTGCAATATGCGATGGTCAGTGATCAGCGATCGACACAATCAAAGGGAAGACGTCCAGGCTGTAGCACTACGATATGTTGATATGTGATTAGCGATACCAATACACCAATATGATGGGTCGACAGCAGTAGCGCCAATAGAGTGACCGATGATTGACGAATCCCCAATACAAAGGGCCATTGACACATGTGATTGCGATTTGTGATCAGGACCTAGACTCGATGGGGATTATCAACCCAATTTCATAAGTTTTGAAATTCAGAAATTCAGGATTTCTATATATTTCCCGTGTATTAGTTTTTTTGGCTAATACGCCATGGGATTGCGATTTGTGATGGAATGGCGGACCCGATAGGATTTTAAGCGTGATCCTATATTATTTGAAGTCCAATTAAATGCTCATGATGGTTTTTTCATGCATTTCCTGTGTATTTCCATTATTTTGGCTGTTACGGCCAGAGGAAAGCAAAAATGACTGGGTCTCCCATGTCGATGGTTCCTTTCCACTGTGAACAGATTCTTGTGGTGGAACAGTCAGGTTTTCCATGATGGAGGACTATAACTGATGCCACAAAAATAGTCAGAGAGCTCAATTGATGAGTAGAGAGGGCATTTGGGAGTCACTTGGAGGTCAAGCGAAACCAAAGAGCTGAGAGTCACTTGGGGAGGTTGCTAGAAGGTTATTGAGAGTTGCTTGGAGGTTGAGAAAACTACAGAGGCACGCAGAGGCTGAGAGAAGCTCAAAGAGCTAGAGTCGAGAGCCAAAGCCAAAAGCTAGAGATAGAGCCAGAGTCGAGAGCCAGAGCTAGAGTGAGAGTGGAGAGAACAACAAAGAGATCGAAATGATCAAGTTGTTGCTGGTGTTTAGAGTGTGCTAAAGACATAAGAAGGAGTTCCAGAGACAATATAGAATTCTGAGGGAGTCAAAGAAGCCAAAAGCTGAAGAAGATCAGAGCACTGACTGAAGGAATCAAGTCCAGAGAAGCCTAGATTTGTCTGCAGAGTTAGGACAGCCAGCGGGATAAGATGGTATTCTAAACCCATAGGTTTAGTTGTAAGCCAATGGAGTTGAGCATGGAGCTTGTAAAAGATTTCAGTCATAATCCCAAAGATTCTAATTGAGTTGATTAGAGCTCAAGGAGATGTAGCCTAAGATATCAGGGTGAACTCCATATTAAACTTGTTGTCTATGTGGTTTGGTTATTTGCTACATCTTGTTGCTATGTGTTTATTTGCTACATTGTTTCACTGTTATATGCTACATATCAATTTTAAGAAAATAAAATTAAAATAAATAAAAAATTAAAGACAAACACAAGCATACACCTATGCCAAGCACTTTTAATTCTGCAATTGGTTAATCATAAGATTTGGGAAATATTTAAGCTTTGGAAGTGGGAGAGGTTCTTGTAAGATGACAAGAAGCCTTTAGTGCCCCATTTTCAGATCAGGTGGTATTAGAGCTTAAGTTTGATTAACCCCACCTTCAAATAAGGTGATATCAAAGCTGGTTATACTAGAGAATGTGGTATCATATCAGAATTCTTGATTGACAGAGCAAAGACTGCCTGTCTGAAAGGTGTTTAAACAGTTAGAATTTGATTGTATGCTTGTTTACAGAGGTGAAGGGAAAGTTATTGATAGCTCAGTCCAGGAGAGGACAAAAAGGAAGAAGGGCTGAAGGCATTCTTCTTATCCTAAAGGACCTCAAGGAAATCCTTGAAGCACAAGAAGTTTGTTGCAAAAGGTTTCTTGAATAAGCTCCTTGTTAATCTTGTTTGAAGTTCTTTTGTTCATTTTGACAATGACAACTTCTACAAGTGAGTCCTCAAATTCCTCCTTCATCACAAGATTCTTTGATGGAGACATGAAACAATATTTTTTCATCATGATGGACAAGGTGAGAGAAATTTATGAGGATGGAAGGAAGAGCGACATACTTAGAGAGCAGTTGAATTCTGTGGAGGAAAAGAAGCAGTTGCTTTCGGACAAATTGCAGGAAATGGAGAGGCAACTTCATATTGCAAATATGAACTTGCAAAGGATGCATGAGTTGGAGACACAACTCTTTGTTGCAAAAGAAGCCTTGGTCAAGTATCAACTTGAAGAAGAGGTAAATATTTCCAGTTTGTCTTCAAATTCCTCTAAGAATGTTTATGTTCGTTCTTTTGAAAAACATACCAGAGGCATAGGTTCCAAGTTAATGTCCAAGATGGACTATGAATGAAAAGGCTTCGGAAAACATGCACAGGGTATTTTTGAGCCAATAATAGTTGAGGAAAGGCCTAAGTATTTGGGTCTTGGCTATGGACAAGCTTATGGAGAAAAAGTTCCAAATCTGCCATGAAGGCCATGAAGGCCATTGAAACAGTTCCAAGAAGGAGTTTCATTTCAGGTCTTCTACCTCAAGAATGTGAAGATTGTATTCTTGGGGAATGCAATGGTGTGAAGCATACCTTGTAGAAAAAAGGTGTATATCAGCATGCACTTGAACTAGAGAGTTGTGGAAACTCTGAAGCCATTGAAGAGGTTGATGGTGTTCCAAAGGGAGCCACTTCTTCATTTGATTCACCTCCTCATGAAGGTAATAAAGGTGAAAAAGAAAGGTATAAATCTAGTTCTAATCATGTTCCTTTGGATTATGCAAAGCATGATAAATTTCCATATAAGTATGAGAAAAGAATTGCATGTTCCTTTTGTGGTTTGGATAACCATAATGTTTCTAGATGTTGGAAGAGAATGGCCACATACAAGAAACTTTTGAAGGAAAAGAAGCAAGAAGCCAAAGGTCCATTGGACAAGGCAAATCATGTTTTCAAGAGGATGCACATGTGTTGCACTTATTGCCATAAGCAAGGACACATTGTTGAAAGGTGTTGGACTATGAATCCAATAATGCTTCCATGAAACTTGAAGAAGGTGGAAAGAGAAAATGGTAGGAATGGAAAGAAAGATTCCATGAATGATGTGCTTCCAGATGATTCACATGTTGATGTTGATGTGCAGACAAAAGTAGCACCTTTGAAATGGATTGGTAAGAAATGGTTAGAGTTCTTATCCAATTAATATTGCATGTCTATTGATGCATCTATTTTCATTTCTTAGTTAATGATATGAAAGTTGTAGGATTTTACCAAGAAGGTGAATGGAAAAGTGAAGTAGGAAACTCACTTTATTGCTGCAATATTATATTCATTTCAGCTTCGAAAGTACAATGTGCTTAAGTGAAAGTTGAAGGATGAAATTCATGCATAAGCATGATATGCATGAACACAGGGATGTTGATGACTTCCTTGTATTTGAACATGTATGTGTAATTAACTTGAAGAGTTGATTGCTTTGTTTTAAACATGCATGTAATATTGACTTGAGAAAAGTTGATTTGGTCTCCAAGATGGAGATAATGATGAAGTGTTTCATCTTTTGAAAAGAATCCTTGAGATCTTTTCTACATGCTTGACTTGAAGGGTCATTTGTTTTAAATGCATGTTTTGTTGGCTTGTTATCTAGTCCATCATTCGTAAGCAGATGTACAACATGGAGGTGTTCACAAGATGTCAAAATCTATTTCTTTTTTTGAATCAGGAGTTTAGGCCATCCAGTTGTTTTCTGTATTTTTGTTGTTGTTAACAGTTGTTGTTAATAGTATGTCAAACAGGTACAAATGAAAGTTTTTGTGAAATAGATGTAACTTCACATTGCTTGGATCAATGATCAAGGAAGAGAAGTTCAAACTACCTTTTTTAACCTTCTCAGTAGGACTTATGCATGAAGTCAAGGAGGAAAACAGTTCTTCCGAAGAGGACCAACACATCTAGGAAGGAAAGTGGTCAAAGGCTTTGGCTTAGAGGCACTATGCAAGGCAAGTGTATGGAGGCTGAATGAAGAGGGTGTTGTTACTCTCATTTACTATTCAAATTGTATGTCAGTCTTTTGGAGACCAAAATATTTTTAGTGGGAAGGTGTGATCAGAAAATGATCCTAGATGACTTTTCACTCAAAACCAAAAGTCAAAGGATGATTCTCAAAATAGTCCAATTGCATAGATCTTTTCAATATGAATCTAATGTAATTTGAATGGGCTAAAATGGACTTCAGATGAAGAAGTTATCGCAGAAAGAAGATTGTCATTATCCTTTGAAAAGGAGGAAATTTCTTATAAAAATGGGCTTAAGGCTTTATATGTGTTCCTTAAGGAAATAACATCGGAGAAAGGAAAAGAGTGAAATTAGACCAAAGGCCAAGTAGACCCCTGATCAGCGATCTCTGATAGATCGGATTGGGGGTAGGTTGCCATGCGATATCGGGACCCTAGGCGAGCCGATTACGATATGCGATGGTTGGTGATCGGCGATTGACACAGCCAAAGGGAAGACCCCCAAGTCGTAGCACTGCGATATGCCGATATGCGATCAGCGATAGTGCCGATGCAAGGGGGCTAAGAGCGATACGACAATGTGATGAGCTGACAACTATAGCGCCAATAGAGCGATCGGTGATCGGAGAATACCCAATACAAAGGGCTATTGACACATGCGATTGTGATTTGTGATCAGGACCCAAAAATGATGGGGATTATCAACCCGATTTCATAAGTTTTTAAATCTAGAAATTTGGGATTTTTGTGTATTTCCCGTGTATTGGTTTTTTTGCCCAATACGCCATGCGATTGCAATTGTCGATGGAATGGCAAACCTGATAGGATTTTAAG
>APFE031341784.1:5489-19747 GCA_000404065.3 Pinus taeda
CGCTGAATTTTTTGAGGTTGCCATCAAGTCCAAAGGGGGAGATTGTTGGCATTATGTTTCTGGTATGGTTATATGTTATAGATGTTGTACTTGATGGCAACACCCATGACATGGATCTCAATATGATGAGAATTAAGAAGTACACAGGAGAACAGTTCAGAAGATGCATACCCGCAGGTACGCCGTGCAGGGACCGCGTCCGGACACGCAGGTTACCCATTCATGAGGTGCGTACCCCCAGTGCACACACCTCAAGGCAGTAAAACGCGCACACGTGGGTTTCTTATGTTTAACCCTTGGTATTTAGCCGACGGTATTGTGTTATTATGGTTTTGGCCCGTGGTATTGATCCATGATTTGAGGAAGAGCTTGCCTATATAAAGCAAAGGAGATCATTTGGCTTATGCATGCTTTTGGGTTGAATATCTTAAGATCTGAAATATTTGGGTTATTGTTTCGAAAAGCTTGATCTATATGAAAGTGAAGTGGAAAGCGAATCTATGAAGGGTGATCTCTCGAGAACTTGATCAGATCTGGGCATCCGTCTAACTATAGAACACTGGTGATCTGCAAATTCGGCCCTAATATGAGGTATGCAGGTGTTTAAAGGTGCCTCTGCGTGGGTACGCAGAGCTGAAGAAGGTGAGCTGTGCAGGTACGCAGAGCAGAAGAAAGGTGACTGCGTGGGTACGCAGAGCAGAAACAGGAGAACTGCGTGGGTACGCAGAGCAGCAGTGGTTCAGGTGCGTGCCTACTGTGGCAGTACGCGGCGCGATAGTCCTTTTTGGGTGCGTGCCTACTGTGGCATTACGCGGCGCGATAGTGCATTTGGGTGCGTACTATACGCAGTGCAGTAGAAGAAGCAGTGCGTGGTCACACAATGCAACAGAAGGAACTCTGCGGGTATACACAGAGAAGCAGAGGGTGAAGTGTGTAGCGATGCAGGCCAAAGAAAGGAAAGTTGCGTATATGTCTCATGACTATCTGTTGACTGAATTTTTCTGTTGATAAGGTGTTCTGGGTTTAGTTCTATGTTGTTGATCTGGTTACTGCTGTTGACTGTGAAATCTACATGTACCCTGATCATTTGATGTTTATGGATCCAGTTTGAAAATTTATGAAAAGTGGTCCTTGAAAAGAAGTAGGGGGTTGTAGCTCCCTTCCAGGAGAGACTGGAAAACAAGAGAGAGTTGTAGCTCTCTGCAGGTTGCAGCCTGTGTACTGGTAAAGGACTGCACGAGTACAAGACCATTGTAAAAGGAGTTTCTAATAGAGACATATTGCAGCAAGTGGTTTTCACCCACATTGGGTTTCCACCTTATATCTGGTGTTCTTTGATGTGACTGTTTGTTTTCTTGCTCATGCTCATTTGTTTTATGGTACTGATATGCAAAAATAATTCAAAGTGTAAATAAGGAAGATTTGGTAAAATAACTAGATAATACTGATTCACCCCCCCTCTCAGTATTATTTTCAACACTCTGGAAGTATCAGCATGAGTGGATGTCTCCACTCCTGGATCCTCTACATGTGGCTGCTCCACATCAATCTGAGGTTCCTCATCCTTAGGAACTGAAAGTTACTCATCTGCATGCAACTCGAGCTCCCTCTCAAGTGATAAGAGCATGGCTCTCTACTCGTCAAACTTCAGATCCCTACATACCACTGTCCTCAGAGTGGAAGGAAGGTACTCCCGATAGTTGTGGGGTGTATCCATGTACCCCACAAGTATTCCCAACTCAGCAGTTGGGTCTAGCTTCTTCCTGGAATCTTTGGTCACATGACAGTAAACTGATGATCTTAAGATTCAGAAGTGACTTACATTAGGTCACTTCCTGGAATAGGCCTCCATAGGTGTTTCATCCGGGCTTCTGTTGTAAAAGTATATTGCTGTATTGCATGCCTCAGTCCACAAATGTAGTGGTAGGATTTGGTCATGCAACATCGCTCGAGCTGCTCCCACAATAAATCTGTTCTTTCTTTTAGCCACCCCATTCTACTGTGGGTTATGGGGTGCCATCAATTCCCGTTTAATACCTTCTGTAGTGCAGAAGTCTTTAAACTGTTAGAGACATACTCTCCACCATTGTCACTACATAAAGCTTTTATTTTCTTTCTAGATTCTTTCTCTACCGAGGCTTTAAACTCATGAAACCTCAAGAAGGTCTGATCCTTCTTTTGCATAAAGTAGATCCAGCATCTATGAGAAAAATCATCAATAAAAATAACATAGTACCTTTGTTTAGCAGTTGAGGCTGTAGAGAAAGGTCCACAAACATCTAAGTGAACTCACTCCAAGATTGCTCCAGCTCTACTGTCTCGATCCAGAAAGGAAGATTTCACATACTTACCCAAGGTACAACCTTTTTATGTAGTCGTCTGCTCAAGTTTTCCATTGGGTAATCTGGTAGAAATCTATTGCATGATCTTTAGGGCTCCATAGTGCAAGTGGCCCAGTCTTCTATGCCATAGCTCACCAACGTCTTGGCTCTGCACCATCTCAGCTTTGGAACTCAAAGTAGCATAGTCGTCTACCTCTAGCTTGTAGAGATTCTTGACTCAAATCCTTATTTGCTTTGTCTGTCCAGTACCAATATGCCTCAGGAATACCTTGCCTTGACTAAAGACTACATCATAGCCTTTATCTTCTAGCATAGTGACAGACACAAGATTCTTCTTCAGACCTGGTACATACTTTACATCAGTCAGGGTGAGGGGAGCTCCATGCTCCCTATGAAACACAACCATACCTTCACCTGAAACACGATACTTTCCATCATCGCCCATATCGATCCACATCTGGAGATCCTTCTCCTCCAAGGTACTAAAAATATTTTTGTCACCTGACATGTGGAATGAAGCTCCAATGTCCAAGTACCACACACATCCCACCATGGATGAAACCATGCATGCGATAACTGAGAAATCCAGCTCAAACTGTGAGGGCAGTGCCTCACCATCAGATCCCTTTGAGGAACCCTTCTTGGATTTCTTCTGTGGACAATTTGTAGCATAATGGCCCACTTCATGACAATCAAAGCATCACACTTTCAGTTTGTCAATATTCTTCCCACCATGGGAAGAACCAGATTTGGGATGGGACACCTTCCCTTTCCCTTTCCTCGCCTTACTTGCTAAGGCTAGATTTTCCTCATCATGTTGCTTCGATGAGGATCCATCTCTGGTGCTTCTTCTTATTTCCTCCCGCATCAAATCCGACCAAAGTCATTCCCAATCTGGTAGTTTTTCTCTTCCATTAACCGAGTCTTGGTAGCTATGTCAGCTCTCAAGAAGACCGAGGAGTGCAAGACTCACCATGTCATCATTAGCAGTCGTGATCCCTACACTTCCAAGCTCATCCCTATAGGTGGTGAGCTTGTTCAGATATGTAGAGATCGTGTCGCCCTTTTCACACTTGATCTTACGAATCTTGTCTTTGAGCGCCAGCTTCCTCTGATAAAATTTTCAATGTTTTCCACATCTAAAATGGGGTCTTCTTCCCATGGAGGCTCGAGACAATGTGGTCTCGAACCCCCTCCAGGAGGATTCTCCTTGCTTTAGCCACACATTTCTTCCATTCCGCCATTTGAGTAGCATCAGTTGGCTTGGGGACTTCTTGATCAATGAAGTCCTTTAGACCATTATCCTCTAACACTGCCTCCATGTGATCCTTCCAGGCTATATAATTCCAGCTGCCATCAAGGGCATACTCGAGTCTTAAACCATTGAATGCCAAAAGTGAAATAGAGATGTGATAAGAACTTGATTTCTATATTCAGGAACCAAACTTCAAACTTCTCCTTCATGTATACTGTTCTTCACCTTGATCACCTTTGCTCTGATACCATGTAGAAATTCCCACTGTAGATCAACAGATTATGCAATATACTAAAACACAATACAAGATCTACTTCTACAACACTTTGCGAAAGCTTAATGAAATTGAGCAAGATCAAGAGAACACATATAAATGAGAATGAGAAATCAATCACACATAACACAGAAGAAATATCACGGGGAAAGCCTTAGCCTAAAACCCCAACTCTGTATTATCATACAAGTGGAAATCTTGTTCAAGTTACAAAAAGGATCAGCTCTCAAGCTATCCTGCTCTCTCTGCAATCAAACAATACAACTCACAGACTAAATAGACATAGTATATGTCCTCCTCAAGCCTTCCAAGCCTCCTATTTCCTTGCGCAATTTCTCTTGGGTCAAGTGAAGCCACATGTGTGAATTGGCCTCATCACACTCACTAAACCTGAAGAAGCAACTGCGCAATCCTTAAGGAAAGTATTCCTTCTGCATGCAAGGAATATTCACAATGGAATATTCTAGCAACCAATAGTACACTGCTCCTCCATGCGATCTTAACGAGGTCTCTGTCTAAACTGACATGCATGAGTTATTTATGAGAGAATACTCAGTTATCTAAAGTGTAGTAGTTACATGCATGCAAGCATTAACTAACTAAACTTACATGAATTCAAAAAACTGTTTGAATTAATCTAACTGGACTTGACTCAGTTAACTAAGTCAACCAATTACAACTCAATATTACAACTCATCCTTATCTCTTTAACTAATGGATAAATTCCTCAATTAATGGAGAAATTGTTGCATGTCCCCACATAGACTTCAAGTTTCATTTTCCTTAACTAATCAACTCAAGATGAATTAATTAATTATTTTACACACTGTTGCTAAGATCAAATTCGAATTTTACTTCACTATTTTAGTTTAGGGAATAACTAAAATAGGAAGGTATCCCAAAATGCTATTTATAGAATTCTATTTTTAGCACTTCCATTTTTCCATCCATTGTTGCTAGGATCAACACTGGATGAATTGCTATTTATAGCAGTGCAATTTTTAACAATTCTATTTTTACCATTTCTTGTTGCTATTTTCAACAGACATAACATCAAGGTGTTTACTACAGGTGTAAAAGGGAAATGTTTACGTGTTATGTTGATAAGTTTCACCATTCAAATGCCAAGTCATGTTCAATTTTATATCTAGTATGTTCTTGCGTTAAGATTCAAATGCCCCACAAATTAAAATTGTTCCTTCCCAAATTCAAAATGCCATCTAGTTGTCACGATATCTGGAAAAACCCTAACAAAAAGAAGGTATCATCGTAAGTATGGTCTGTCTTTCAAGATTCATCAATTGGTGAATTGATAATGTCAATGAGCATTCATGGAAAGCTTTTAAGGCTAGACCAAAGGTTTTGAGTATATTGGATATTGTCATTTTTGTAAGCTGTTTCAGGAATAGTCATTTGTTTGTCACTGCATTTGGAGAATTTTTTCATGTTTTCCCTATATCTATACTTGGTATTATTGTGGCAACTATTATTGCTGGGAAAGAAACAATAAACCAATTTGTAAATTTTTTTTTATCTTTCTTGGTGCCTTCCAGATTAAAATCTTATTTCTGTGCATAGTCAATGTTTTGCAATGCATTTTAGTATGTTATAAAGAGTTTGATGGAAGACTTGTGAACTTGAAATTCAATTCCAAATAAATGAAACTACAACAAATGAGATTGAGGATTCTTGTTCATGGATTTACAGAGTATTAAACTAAAAAGTTTATCCTTTTAATTGATAATATGAATACTTGGAGGAAGAGTATGGACACTCAAGTTCGTGGACTTAAGCTTTTGACAACAGAGGATTAGATTCCATTTGGTCACTAAGTCCATAAAAAGAGACACCTTGCAACAAGTCATCAACCAAGAGGATCATGTAGAGTGTTTTTCTCAAGTGACAGATCTAGGATGCATTTCTTGGTAGTTAACAAGAGGACAAATAGATCTTATTAGTGTTTCTAGGCTCAAAACCAATAATTCTAGATGTACAGGGCACACTTGGAAAATGGAAGACATGTGGATTCTCAAGCTCAAATACAACAGCGTTTAGATGAGATGTTATTCTACTCCGAAGATTTTAAGCATACAATCAGTAAACAATCAAATCTAGATTTTAAAGGAGCCAATTATGAATAAAATCTTCCATGAGGATATAGTTAGCAGCAGGTGGCATCATATGAGAACTCGTGATCCTGAAGAATCCTTTTCAAAGGATATTTACCTAGTTACTCCAACATTTGAGACTTTTTTGCAACTAATTCTAAATTTTGTTTGATTTTTAATTTATTATTAGATTTTGTTTCCAAAAGGATAGAAACAATTTGGGATATTATTTTTATTATTTAAGCAAGGTTATGTAATGTAACAGGGGTTGGAATTTTTTGCAAAAAACTTGCATAGTATGTATACTTTTGACATTAATAGAAGTTCTTGTGATTAATATTATTTGTCCATGTTTACAAAGATTCAAGTGTGATGATTTTCATGTCAATTTTTTTAGTACATTATTTTTCCTCTAAGTCACAATCTAATTCATAAGTCTTCTCCATCTGGAATTAAGTGATTAAATTTGAACTCTAGCTACAAGCTCAAATTTATAGTTTCCAAATGACTTATATGTTTTCAACTTAAATATCATTCAAATAAATCACCAATTTTCTTTGTTTTTTGATGTTTATTGCTACTACCTTCTATCATAGCTAAATGATGAATTGTCTAAGAGACCTACTGCTATCTTGCCTCTGTTTTTGATGTTCATATAGCATGTAGCTAGAAATTTTGTTGTCTAGAGACCCCATTGCCCAAAGGTCCCTGCCTATCTTCTTTCCAAACTAAGCTCACGTGTTACCAACTAAATTTTTCCAATGAGCTAAATTTCCTACTACTTAGTGACAATGATGTTGGAAATAATAATGAGAAGGGGGGGTGAATCAGTATTATCAGATCAGTGATTTAAATTTCAAAACTAATTTGTATATGCTACTTCAACTTGGTGAACTAGCATGTATACGCAATTGTACTTAATGAAACTAGCGTATATGCAGAGATCTTTTGATTTACCCAAATTATCATGTAGCAGAATAAAGCATCACACATAAGCAACACACATGAACACCAAGATATAAGGTGGAAACCCAATGTGGGTGAAAACGACTTGATGTTGTCATCTTTGTCTTCTTTTAATAATAAGAAAATTGTGTTTACAATTTTTGTACTGGTGCAGTCTTATACTAGTACGCAAGCTTCTACCTGTAGAAGGTTACAACCTTCTCTCGTTCTCCAGCTTCTACTAGAAGGGAGATACAACCCCCTAGCTCTTGTACTAGCCGATATTATTGTTAGTACGTAAGTGCTGACCTACAGAAGGCTGCGACCTTATTTCTTGCTTCAGGGACCTCGTTTCATAAATTTTCATACTGGATCCATCAACAACATCATTCAATCATCAAATAAATCTACATCAACCATTCTCGTTTTGAACCAACCACAACCAAATCAGTCAATCACTTTGACAACCCATCAATTTGATCATTCAGAATGTTGTCACTAGAATATAGTAACCAAAACCTAGAACACTGTAGCAACAAACAGAAGCAACTAAAACAAATTTTATAAAGTATATGCTACTTCCATGTGTCGAACCTGCGTGTATACGTGCTTTCCTCAAAGCCAACCAACGCATTTATCTGCAAATATAAATTCAGAATTCTACAGCTATTCCAGACTTTAGTTATACCCAGACCATATCATTTACATAATAATATATGCTTCAGAATTCATATCTAGAATAAACATGAGAAAAGACACCTAATGATAATTAATTTTACACCTTAAGATCCCCATCTATCATTAGGTCTGATCCCTCATCATCAGCTAAGGTTCATCCTTGGTTTAGATCTAGCAATGCACCATAACCCAATAACCTGCATACTAGATCTCACACTTACTCAGATATTCGATACTTGCACACCTTGGCCTAATGATCTTCACCTCCTTTTATAGTTTTAGGCCTTTTTCAATGCCATGGACCAAAACCACTTAGGACCAATACCTTGGACCCAATATCTGGGGTCAATACCTTGGACCAATACCATGGATCAAAATACCATGGACCAAATACTTCAGACCAAAAATTTAGTTTTCTAAGGTATATGCGCTTTTCCTTCTATGAAAGTGCGTGTGTACGTATACGCGACTTGTATACAGTGAACCTGTGTGTATACATAGCTTGGTAAATGGTGAACCTGCATATACCTCTCTTTCTTCATTCTATAATTCTTTATTGTTTACTTGCTATACTGTGATCTTTCATCTGAGTGAGTTTCCTTCTGAACTGATTCCTTGAAGCTGCCCTACATTTCATCACATCTGTAAACACTACTATCATGCATTCTGTCACATCTAATATCTCTTCAGTAGATTCATCTGGTTACCATATACAAGTGAGTTCTTCTGCTACAAGTGGGTTGCCATCAAGTACAACACATACATCATAATGCCAACAATATCCCCCTTTGGACTTGATGGCAACAACCACACCAAGTCACTCTCCCCCTTTGACATCAAGGGAAAAGGGTCATGCTCTCCCTGAGTGCATGCTGAATTCTCTAATATGCTGAAGTGTGCTGATTGAGCTCCCATGATCAAGTCCATGCTCCCCTTGAGCATAAGCAAAGTCTACAAAAATATGATTGTATACATACATCACAAATGACCTTTCTATCACCAATGACTCATACATACATCCATCTCCCAACTTAGTGGGGATATATCAAATTTGACTCATCCACCCAACCGAGTGGGGATATATCAATTGTTTATACATGTCAAAAACAAGAAACATTACATCATCCATCCCATGCATAATGGGGTTACAAATTAGGTATTTTCATGACCTTTACATTAAAAGATATACATGACATATATAACAAAGACCAAATATCTTAAACAAGACCATGATAGTCATCAAAAACTATCATATGATCTGCACCATCAGCAACATCTGTCAACAACATGTAGACTAACAACCTGTATAAATCCATCATTAGTTCCCAAAATATCATCAACCATGTTCTCCCCCTGAACTTGTGCCACCTGTTCACTGTCAGATCTGATCATTGCATATGTCAGTAAGAGATATCAAAGCATCATCATCAATTAGATATACATCAAGTTATCAACAACTTTATGAGGACCAATATATTTCCACATGTTATCAGCAGATTGAAACCATCATCAAACAGAGCAGATAATTGACAGAACCATAGCAGACACTTTTTTTTTAGTCTGGCCCACTGCTTTTCTTTAAACCAACATATACGCGACTATGCCCACAGAAACCTGCGTATGTACGTGACTATGCTTTATGAAACTTGCGTATAACCACATTTATATGAAGAAAATAGGTTTTAACAACATGATGATGCAACAACTACTCCCAACTTTTGCTTGAGATATTCAAATGTCTCTCTGGGTAGTGGTTTAGCGAATATATCAACAACCTGTTCTTTGGAGGGAACATACTCCAATTTGACCTTTTGTTCAAGCACTTGTTTGCGTAGAAAATGATATTTGATGGGTATGTGCTTGGTCTTGGAGTGCATCACTGGATTCTTTCAAATACTGATGGAACTTATATTATCACATAGAATGGAGATGGGTGGAGTACATGTGATTTGAATGTCTTGCAAGGTTTGCATCATCCAAAGTAGTTGTGCACAACAAGATGCAACAACCACGTATTCTGCTTTAGCTGTAGATAATGCAATTGAACTTTGTTTCTTGATGAACCAAGACACTAACCTGGAACCCATATAGAATGCACCACCACTAGTGGTTTTTCTGTCATCAACACTTCCTGCCCAATCTGCATCTGTATATGCATGAAGTGTAAGATCTGTATCTCTAGGATACCATAAATCAGAGTCCTGTGTTCCTTGAAGATATTTGAAAATCCTTTTGACTGTCTGAAGGTGTGATTCCTTTGGATTTGCTTGGAATCTTCCAACTATTCGTACTGCATGCATGATGTCAGTTTGGGTACCTGTTAGATAAAGTAGACTGCCAATCATGGATCTATAAGTTGGTTGATGTACTGTTGCTGATTCATCATTTGAGCTGAGACTGCATCCTGTTACCATTGGGGTACATACTGGCTTAGAATCTTCCATGCCATACTTTTTCAGGATCTGTTTGAGATATTTGGTTTGTGAGAGAAAAATACCATCTTTATTTTGCTAAACTTGTAGACCAAGAAAGTAGGTAAGTTCACCAAGAAAGGACATTTCAAATTCTTGCTGCATTACTGAAGAAAAATTCTGACTCATGGATTCTTTATTGCTACCAAAAATGATATTATCAACATAAACAACAATTATTATCAATTTACCAATGTCAATCTTTGTATATAGATTACTATCTGCTGACCCCTTTGAAAAACCCTGTTGGTGGAGATATTTGTCAAGACGGTAATACCAAGCCCTTGGGGCCTATTTTAGACCATACAGAGCCTTTCTGAGTTTGCATACAAGTTTTGCATCATTTCCAAAAATGAATCCTTCTGGTTGTTCAATATAGACTTCTTCTTCTAAGTCTCCATTAAGAAAGGCAAATTTTACATCCATTTGGTATACTTTGAATTTCTGAAAACTAGAAAGAGCAAGAAACATTCTTATTGCTTTAAGTCTAGCAACAAGTGCAAAATTTTCTTCAAAATATATACCTTCTTATTGAACATATCCTTTGCAAACGAGTCTGGCCTTGTTTCTGATAACTTCTCCATTTTCGTCCAGCTTGATTTGAATATCCATTTGGTTCCTATGATATTCTTATCATGAGGTCTAGGAACTAATTCCCAAGTACTATTCTTTTCAATTGGCTCAAGTTCTTCATTCATGGCCTTGACCCAACATTCATCTCAGCATGCTTCATTTACATTTTGAGGTTCAGTGGAAGATAGTAATGCTAGATAGCTTGAGGCTTCGACAATGGTTCTTCTTGTTTGCACACTTGCCCCCTTTCCCCTAAAATTTCTGTTTCTGGATGATTTTTCTGAACATACCTGAACGGAGTCTTTTCTTGTATCATTATCTCTTCTTCTGGTGCTTCATTGGTTTCTTCTTCAGAATCAGTGTGATTTGATGTGGGAAAATGATCCTTATCTTGTTCATTGTCATAATCTTCGGTTTTTATCTGTTTTGGATTCTTGCATGCTTCATCAACCACAACATCAATACTTTCAATAATTTTCCCAAGTCTTTTATTATAACATTTATATCCTTTACTTCAGGAAGAGTAGCCAAGAAGAATACCTTCATCTACTTTGGGTTCAAACTTACCAAGTTTTTCATTAGTCCTTTTGATGTAACATTTGCTTCCAAAAATTTTGACGTATTTTACAGTAGGAGTCTTACCATACCAAAGTTCATGTGGAGTTTGAGTGCTGTTTACCTGAACATTTGCTTGGTTGAGAATAGTGACAACGATGAATGCAGCTTCACCCCAGAAGGTTGCAGGAGTTCCAGATTCATCTAGCATAGCACGAGCCATTTGTTGAAGAGTTCTGTTCATCCTTTCTACCACTCCATTTTGCTGAGGAGTCCTTGCAGTGGAGAACTACCTTTTTATTACATGTTGTTCACAAAAGTCAAAGAATTCATTCGAGGTAAATTCCCCTGCTCGATCAGATTTGAGGCATTTGAT
This sequence comes from Pinus taeda, assembly GCA_000404065.3. Lineage (NCBI taxonomy): Eukaryota > Viridiplantae > Streptophyta > Pinopsida > Pinales > Pinaceae > Pinus > Pinus taeda. The sequence goes on from APFE031341784.1 coordinate 17,067, forward strand.
TTTGCGATCTGATTCATTTTCAGCCAAAGCTTTGAAGGCTTTGAACTTTTCAAATGCTTCATCTTTATGCTTTAGAAGACCTATCCAACTCATTATGGAAAAATCATCAATGAACAATATAAAGAATTCTTCTCCACGAGGTGACTTTTTCCTTGATGGTCCACATAAATCAGTATGAACAAGTTCAAGAGGCTTAGTAGCTGATCCTTCCTTTTCGATGAAGTGAGATCTGGTTTGCTTACTAAATTGACATGAGTTGCATATAGTATTTTCAGGAATGTTGATATCTGGAAGATCAAAAACAACCTATAATTTTCATGCTTTTCTTATTTGAGAAAAGCTTAGATGTCCCAATCTTCTGTGCCATAGCCAGTTTTCATCATTTTTGCTTCGATAGAACTGTTGTTGTCCTCCCTTGAGTATGTATAGTTTGTTTGGAGTTCTTGTACCTTTGATCACAGTTTCTTCTGTATCAAGCTCACGAACAACACATCCATTTAATCAAAACACTACCTCATTTCCTTGATCACACATTTGACTCACACTCAACAGGTTATGCTTTAAGCCATCAACATACATAACATTCCTGGTTTTAACTTTTTCTTTCAAGAAAACAAATCCTTTACCTTTTATGACAACAAGAGTGTTGTTTCCAATTGAAACACTCTTTTCCTTTTCTAAGGCATTATATGGGTGTAGTTTTTCTTTGTCACCTGTCATGTGTTTTGAGCATCCACTGTCGATGTACCTCTAGTTTTCTTGTCCTTTTGCATACAAGGCTATACCACATCTTTCTATTTGTGGTTCTTTCTTTATCCATATTTTGGGATTTAATGGAGTTTGCTCCTTTTGAGATATTTGCTGAAATTTACACTTGCATTCAGATTCTTCATGGCCAAAGTTGTTATAGATTGAGCATTCTATTTCATTTTCAAGAAGAGAAAAGTTATTATAGGAACTTTTCTTGATCCCTATCACATTCCTTTGATTTCGTGCTTCTCTAGTCATGATGATTTTGTAAGCAACACATTAGGCAATGTTGTGTCCAAAATTATGACATGAGAAATGTTGACCATTAAATAAGTTCCTTCGATTATCGAATCTACTGACCTAGTGATTGTAGTTTCTATTGATATTTATTTTGGAAGCAAATTGAGTATGATTTACCTAAGGTTGATTGTGGCTTCTAGTCATCTTTGAAGTAAATTGAGCCTGATTTACATGGTGATATGCTTTATGCCTTTGTTGACGATTGTCAAACTGTTCACTGCTCTTTGCTGCATCAAGATACCTTTTAGTGCAGGTTGACAACTTCTGTGATTGAGATGCTTCTTCACTATATCCAAGACCTGTCTTTATCAGAGGAGAACACTGCACTTTGATAATTTCATTTAAGGTTTCTAATCCTTTAGCAAATATAAGATTGAGAGCTTTTGTTTTCTTAAGATCCTTTCTTAGACCCACAATTTCACATTCTAGTTTTTCATCGTGTTTTTATCTTTCAGAAAGTTGGTAGGTTAAGGTATCTATAATCATATTATTTTCTTATAAACAGATTTTTAGTTTATAGATTTCTTCATAAAGGTCATCTTCATCTAAATCATCCAAAAAATCATCATCTTCATAAGCCATCATAAGTCTATAGTCATTACTATTTTCATCTTCATCAATATTTAATAAACCATCGCTATCTTCATGAGTATAGTAGCTCTTTTTACTTACACTTTGTTTTCTATTCCATTTAGTAGATTCATTCCCTTTATCATATTTATCTTTATGAGGACATCTGGTAGCATAATGACCGTCTCTACCACAGGAAAAACATTTGAAAGTTAGTTTACCTCTGAATCTTCCCGAACCCTGTTGAAGCTTCGTGACAAAGTTTACTTCCTCTTCTTCTTCTGAAATATGTCATGATTCATTGAGTTCTTCTTTTCCTTTTACTGAAGCTTTAAATGCGGCTTCTCTCATATCTGATGGACCTCCTTTTCTCATCTCAAAGGCAGTTAATAATCTGTGAAGTTGTGTCATAGTAATAGTCTATAGATCCTGCTTTTCTTCTATGGTAGATACTTTTGATTCAAATTTAGCAGATAAGGATCTTAAAACTTTTCAACTAAGGTAACTTCCTTTATCTCTTCACCTAGATTCTTCATGCAATTAACAACCTGATCTATGTGTAAGAAGTAACTAGTTATACTTTCATATTGTGCATCTTGAGAGTTTCATATTGAATTATGAGAGTTTGCAATTTAGCACATTTTACCTGAGAGTCTCCTTTGTAGCTTAGAATGATTTTTTCCCATATTTCTTTGGCTGATTTGAGCTGCATAACTTTGAAAAAATCTAATTGTGATAGACTTCCCAATAATGTATTGACAGCCTCAACATTGGTTTCATATTGCTTTTTACTTGTCATATCTGTAGGAATTGTTGATGGAAATTTATATCCTCTTTCCACAATTTCCCAGACATCTATTCCAAGCAATTAAAGATAGGCTGTGGTTCTTACCTTCTAATAAACAAAGTTGCTCCCATCAAAGATTGGCGGTCTGATGGATCCCCCGCTTTCTTGATTACTCATGATGATGGATCTTTGTTTGGTCAATTTAGTGTTGTCTAAATTGCTATCATAAATTGTCAACCCGGGGCTCGTAAGCTGATGAAGTGAAGTGTACAAT
>APFE031341784.1:50144-71064 GCA_000404065.3 Pinus taeda
TAGAATTCACTCCACACACACCATCACTCATTTGTTTATAAATACATCACTCCATCTTAGGAAGATAAATTAATCACAAACAACACCCCCCAAACGACAAAAAGCTCTAAGAGTTTGCTTAAGTACATATAGTACACCTTCACTTCATCAGCTTACGAGCCCCGGGTTGACAATTAATGACATCAATTTAGGAACACTAAATTGACTAAACAAGTATCATCACATGCTAAACACATAGATGGTACAAAAAGAAATGAAAGGGATAACATGCCGATTTTCTGGAAACCATAAGTGCATAGAGTAAAATCAAACACTCCAGGTGCAAACAATCAAACTCCAAGTGCCATTTCGAGAGCCCATTTGTGGGAATCCTTGAGGCTATAACATCAGGGGTTTTACTACAAGTATACAAGGGTGTTGTGTACATGTTTTGTTGCTAAGTTTCACTATTCAAATGCCAAGCCATGTTTAATATTACATACAATATGTTCTTGTGTCAAGATTCAAATGCCCAACAACTTAAAATTTCTCCTTGCCAAATTCAAAACAACATCTAGTTGTCACAATATATGTCCAAACCATGACACAAAGAAGGTATCATAGCAAGTATGGTCTCTCTTTCAAGATTCAACCAATGGTGAATTGCTAATGTCAATGAGCAGTCATGAAAAGTGTTTAGTGTTGGACCAAAGGTTTTGAGTATATTGGATATTATCATTTTTGTAAGCTGTTTCAGTAGAACTCATTTGTTTGTCACTACATTTGGAGAAGTTTTTCATGTTTTCCCTATATCTCTACTTGGTATTAATGTTGAAACTATTATTGCTGGGAAAGAAAGAGTACACCAATTTATATTTTTGTTTTTGATCTTTCTTGGTTCCATCCATATTAAAATCTTATTTTTGTGCATAGTCAGAATTTTGAAATGCATTTCAGTATGTTAGAAAGAGTTTGATGGAAGACTTGTGAACTTAAAATTCAATTCCAAACAAATGAAACTACAACAAATGAGATAAAGGATTATCGCTCATGGATTTACAAAGGATCAAGCTAACAAGTTTAACCTTTTAATTGATAATATCAAAACTTGGAGGTAGGGTTTGTCAATCAAGTTCAAGGACTTAAGCTTTTGACATGAGGATTGGATTCCATTTGGTCAATAAGTCCATAAAAAGAGACACCTTGCAGAAAATCATCAACCAAGAGGATCAGGTAGAGTGTTTTTCTCAAGAGACAGATGGCAAATACATTTCTTAGAAATTAATGAGATGACAAATAGACCTTATTAGTGTTTCTAGGCTCAAAATCAACAATTCCAAATGCATAGGGAACACTTGGCAAATGGAAGACAACAAGGTTTAGATGAGGCGGTAATATACTCCCGATATTATCAAGCTCGAATACAACAGGGTTTAGATGAGGTGGTAATATACTCCCGATATTTTAAGCATAAAATTAGTAAACAATCAAATCTAGATTTTAAAGGAGGTTGTTATGAATAACATATTCCATGCGGATACAGTTAGCAGTAGGTGGCACCATATGACAACTCATGAACTTGAAGAATCCTTTTCAAAGGATATTTGCCCAGTTACTTGAGTATTCAAGATTTTTGTTGCAACTAATTCTGGATTTAGTTTGATTTTAATTTATTATTTGATTTTGTTTGTATACTTTTAACATTAATAGAAGTTGTTGTGATCAATATTATTTTTCCATATTTATAGAGATTCAAGTGTGACAAGTTTCCTGACAGTTTCTCTAGTGCATTCTTTTTCCTATAAATCACAATCTAATTCATAAGTCTTCTGCATCTGGAATTAAGTGATTAAATATGAATTATGGCCACAAGCTCAGATTTATAGTTTCTAAGTCGCTGATATGTTTTCAACTTAAATATCATTCTAATAAATCGCCAATTTGCTTTGTTTTTTTATGTTTACTCCTACTACCTTCTATCATAGCGGAATGATGAATTGTCTATGAAATATACTGCTATCTTACCTCTATTTTTGATGTTCATATAACATGTAGCTAGCAATTTTATTGTCAAGAGACTCCATTTACCAATGGTCTTTGTCTATCTTCCTTCCAAACAAAGTTCATGTGTTACCAACTAAATCTGGGAAACGAGCTAAATTTCCTACTTCTTAATGACAATGAGTGATTGAGTTTAAAGGAGAGACCGCTCTCTATATTTAAGGGCCAAATTTCAGTCTAAAGAGGTTAGAGGCTACCTTAGTTTTTTCCCTTTACAACCGAGGTTTTTTCTAAGTGATAACATTTTAGCGCCATTGTTGGAGAAGCGAAATTTCATGTTAAATCATCACTGGGTGGAACAATAAAGAATTAGATCTGATTGCTGATGGTGAACAACAATCAAACACAAAGAAGTTGTACATCTTTCACTTGACGAATCCATTGTCAAAAATATAGTGTTTATGGCAACTCCATTGTCTGAAGGATTTATAGCTTGAACTGTAGAGCCAATTTCCCATTCAATTGAGATGACAGGATATGTTGAAGATTCTTTGTCTATTGAAGGTTTTCGAGAATATTTTGATACATTTGATGCTGATCAAGTGGAAGAATATTTCTCAAAATTTTTACCTAGGTATTTAATACTATGCAAATGTTCTAAGGAGAATATCTATTTTTTAGAATCATTTGTTGAAAAATTTGAGAAAGATATTGAAGCCTTAAAGATTCAACTTCAGTCCCACAATTTCCAATGTCAAAATCAATCCTTTGAGAACCTTTTATAGCTGAAATGATACAACGTAGTGCCCCCTATGATTTTGAACACAAGTTTGGAAATGCACAAATGAATTCATGGTTTGACATAGTGAATACATTTTAAAAATTTAACTGTGACAAGCTAGTCATTGAATGCGTTAAGGATCGACAAATAGAACATCACTTGTTTGATCCTTCAACAGACTATATGGAGGTATTTATTAACTTATGTCTTCAATCATGTTTTTGTTGTGGAGACAAGATCCATTATGAGTTTCCATCACCGTGGTATGTTCTAGTTTGTGTTTTGTTGACGAGTAGTCAGGCAACCACATTATTTCAGCAGCTACTTGATTGGCTTCATTGATATTTTTGTATTACCCGATTTTAACAAATTTTCAGCAAATTAGAGTGGGTAGTTGTGTGAAATAAGATTACTAAGGGAAACATTTATTTCAACAATTTTAGTTTGGTATGTAGTTTAAATTGTACAATTTCAGTCTGGGTTTAGTTCAAGAAAGGTTGGGAGTATCCCAATGGATCATGCACTGGAGCCTGCGGTTCTTTGCTACCTCATAGGGAGCGCAACATCCCTATTGGAGCCAACTGTTATTACAATCTAGTTTCAGATTAAAGGGGTTAGTGGTTTTAATTTTTATTAAAAAAATTTAGGTTTGTTAACAGTTAAATTGTCAGCACTATTTCAAAAAATTGTATCAAGGGCACTGTTAGTTGCATGGTCAGTGTTGTGGGGGAAAAATATACAATCTTGGGCAAAAGTTACAAATTTTGTTAAAAGAAAAAAGATGTTTTTAGAACAAATTTTTTCTTAGGTTATTTACCGGGTATAATTAATTTTTATTAAAAAAAATTATCCCAAGTCCAAATCCCAAGTCCCAAAACTATTGATCTATGAGCTATGAAGAAAACATCAACTATCAACACAAGTGTAATATTCTAACTAGAGAAATACAATGAAATATCAAAACATGAACTAACTACAATAAAATAAATAAGCACACAATCTGAAAACTCCAGAAGACCAACAAATTTAGAACATTGTTAAGAAAAAATAATAGAGTTGATATATTTTATTAAATATACAATGAGAAGTTGAGTACAAAATATAATGGAATGGTTGCACCTAGGCTTGCTAAAGCAAGCAAAAAAAACCCGAGTGTGAATGAAGAAAACTCCACGCTGAAATGACTCATTGGTTGTATGCTCTATCCAAAAATTCTGAAAAATTAGAGAGTGGCTCCTCACAGCCCAACAGATAAAACCTAGAAATCGTTTGAGCTAATTCCAGCCGACCCAAAATGCTCAAATAGTGCTAAAATCCTAGCTAAACTAACACTTCACCTTTCTATAAGAATAATGATTCTAGAGTCGAATATCACCCAAAACATTCTGAAATTTTAGCCATAGACTCCTATCACAAAACCCAAAAAAACCTAGAAAATTCCTGGGTTAAATCCACTAGTCACTGAAACCAAAAATCCACATGTAGCCTTCACCATCAACCAGTGAGCTACAAAAATCAAACTGCTGCAAGAGTTCACAATTACCCTGAAGAGTAACTCCTCCAAATCGCTGCAAAATTCCTTCCTCAAACTTTTGGCCAAAATCACCTCTAATACCTAGCAGAACACTTCTTGGTCAACCCTTGCAAAATAATTGGAGATCCAATCCAAATAGTTGTTCCTCCAATGAGCAAGTCAAATTGCCTCTTCGCCCAAGTAGTGGAAAACTGAGTGAGTACCTGTAATAAAGATCTGTGGAAATCCTGAATTGGACTCCCCAAATTAGCTCACTAGGGAGACATTTGAAGTTATTCGAAATGAGGGTGAAATTTCGCTTGGAAATTCCTTGTGCTAAACAACACTAGTTGACTTGGCTAAGCAACTCAAGCAAACTCTCCAATTCTAAAATGAAATTCCAAAAATAGAATAATCAAAATGAGGCTTTAGCCTTCATTTTTATTATTTATTTCACTTCATCATACCATGGTTCGATTTCTCTCACACTATGCTTTGATACCATGGTTTGATTATTCCCATGGTTCAATTTCCCTTTTTGGTAATCTCCACAACTTATGTTCACTTTAATTTTTCTTCTCTTCCTAAGTCCCAACCATTGTATTTTGTCCAAAATTTATTTAATACCACAAGAACTTATTTCTCCTAATTTTATTTATCTAAAAATATTATTTATTATTCGCCAAAATTACAAAATTGAGAAGTTCCCTTAGCAAAATTATTAATTCAGGACATTACAACAAGTCACACAATGCACCAAGGAGATCCCACAAGGGGCAATACTTTTTTTCACTACACATCTATATCAATGGAAAGGTGTTACCTATATAAATTTCTCTTCTGTTATTCACAACGTGTATGTGGTACTAATGCTTGCAATAAATAAATAAAAAGTATACAACTGCGATGTGGAAAATGGGTTATTCCACCTATCACAAGGGTTTCAAGGAGGTCAACATAGGAGTATCATCACATGCTAAATACAGATGGGATAGAAAGCAATGGCAACATGAATATTTTCTAGAAACTACAAGTGTGCAAGGTAAAGTCAAATGCTCTAAGTGTAAGCATTCAAACTCCAAGTTCCATTTCGAGAGCCCATTTGTGGGAATCCTTGAGGACATAGCGTAGGGGTTTTTACTACAGGTGTATAAGGGTGTTGTGTATGTGTTTTTTCTATGTCTCAACTTTCAAATGCCAAGTCATGTTCAAGATTATATCCAATATGTTATTGCATCAAGATTCAAACGACCAGAAAATTAAAATTTCTCCTTTCCAAATTCAAAATGCCATATAGTTGTTAGGATATATGTCCAAACTCTGATGCAAAGAAGGTATCATAGCAAGTACGGTTTGTCTTTCAATATTCAATCACTGGTGAAGTGATAATGTCAATGAGCATTAATGAAAAGCGTTTAATGTTGGACCAATGGTTTTGAGTATATTGGATATTGTCATTTGTAAGTTGTTTTAGGAGCCCTCATCTGTTTATCACTACATTTGGAGAAGTTTGTCATGCTTTCCCTATATCTCTACTTGGTGTTACTATGGAAACTATTATTGTTCGGAAAGAAATAACACACCAATTTGTATTTTTGTTTTTGATCTTTCATGGTGCCATCCAAATTAAAATCTTATTTTTGTGCATAGTTATAGTTTTGAAATGCATTTCAGTATGTTAGAAAGGGTTTGATGGAAGACTTGCGAACTTGAAATTCAATTCTAAACAAATGAAACTACAACAAATGGGATTGAGGATTCTCTTTCATGGATTTACAAAGGATCAAGCTAACAAGTTTATCCTTTTAATTGATATTAGCAATACTTGGAGGCAGAGTTTTGGCACTCAAGTTTGAGGACTTAATATTTTGACAATTGAGGATTAGATTCCATTTGGTCACTAAGTCCACAAGAAGAGACACCTTGTAGCAAATCATCAACCAAGAGGATCAGGTAGAGTGTTTTTCTCAAGAGACAGATGTAAGATACATTTCTTGGCAATTAATGAGAGGAAAAATATATCTTATAAGTGTTTCTAGGCTCAAAATCAACAATTCCAAATGTATAGGGAACACTTGGAAAATGGAAGACATGTGAATTCTCAAGCTTGAATACAACAAGGTTTAGATGAGGTGGTAATATACTCCCAAGATTTTGAGCATAAAATCAGTAAACAATCAAATCTAGATTTTAAAGGAGTGAGTTATGAATAAAATCTTCCATGCATATACAATTAGCAGTAGGTGGCATCACGTGATAGCTCATGATATTGAAGAATCCTTTTCAAAGGATATTTTCCCAGTTACTCCAACATTCGAGGCTTTTTTTGTGCCTAATTCTAGATTTAATTGGATTTTAATTTATTATTTGATTTTGTTTCCAGAATGATAGAAACAATTTTGGATATTATTTTTATTATTTAAGCAAGGCTATGTAATGTAACATGGTTTGATCTTTTTTTTAGAAACCTTGTATAGTGTGTATAATTTTGACATTAATAGAAATTGTTGTGATCAGTATTATTTGTCCAGATTTATAGAGATTCATATGTGATAAGTTTCCTGTTAGTTTTCCTAGTGCATTCTTTTTCCTCTAAGTCACAATTTGATCCATAAGTCTTTTGCGTTTGGAATGAAGTGATTAAATTTGAACTCTACCTGCAAACTCAGATTTATAGTTTCCATATCGCTTATATGTTTTCAACTTAAATATCATTCATAGAAATCACCAAGTTGCTTTGTTTTTTATGTTTATTCCTACTACCTTCCATCACAGCTTAATGATGAATTGTCTAAGAGACCTATTGTGATCTTGCCTCTATTTTTGATGTTCATATAACATGTAGCTAACAATTTTATTGTTAAGAGACTCCATTTCCAAATGGTCCTTCCTTATCTTCCTTCTAAACAAAGTTAATGTGTTACCAACTAAATATGACCAATGAGCTAAATTTCTTACTGCTCAGTGATAGCGAGTGGTAGAGTTTAAAGGAAAGACCCTTCTCTAGATTGAAGGGCCAACTTTCAATCTAAAGAGGTTAGAGGTGAACTTAGTTTTTTCCCTCTACAACCGGGATTTTTTTTAAGTGATAACATTTTTGCGCCTTTGCCAAGGAAGCAAAATTTCATGTCAAATTATCCCTAGGTGGAACAAAAAATAATCAGATATGATTGGTGATGGTAAACAACGATCAAACACAAAGAAGATATACATATTTCACATGGCGACTCCATTGTCAAACAAGATAGAGATCATGGTGACTCCACTATCCGAAGAATTTAGAGCTTGAACTATAGATCCAATTGCCTAGTCAATTGAGATGATAGGGTATGTTGAAGATACCTTTTCTATTGAAGGTTTTAGAGAGTATTTTGATATGTTTGATGATGTTTAAGTGGAAGAAGCTTTCTCAAATTTTTAACCTAGGTATTTAAGATTATACAAATATTCTGAGGAGAAGGGCTATTTTTTAGAATCATTTGTTGAAAAAATTGAGAAAGATATTGAAGCCTTAGAGATTCAAATTCAGTCCCACAATTTACAATGTCAAAATCAATCCTTTGAGAACCTTTTCTGGCCGAAATGGTATGAGGTAGTGTTGTCCTATGATTTTAAGATTGATGAATGTTCTAATTTTGAGCAAAAGTTTGACAATGCACAATTGAATTCATGGTTTGACATAGTGAATACATTTGAAAAATTCAGCCATGACAAGCTAACCATTGAATGCTTTGAGGATAATCAAATAGAACATCACTTGTTTGATCATGTAGCATACTATATGATGGTATTTTTTAACTTATGTCTTCAATCATGTTTTCACTGTGGAGACAAGATCCATTATGAGTTTCCACCACTGTGGTATGTTCAAGTTTGCATTTTGTTGACGCATAGTCAAGCAACCACATTATTTCAACAACTACTTGATTGGCTTCACTAGCACTTTTGTATTACTCGATTTTAGCAAATTTTCACGAGATTAGAGTAGGCAGGTTGTGCAATAAGATTGTTGGGGGAAACATTTATTTCAACAGTTTTAGTTTGGTATGCAGTTCAGATTGTACAATTTTAGTTTGTAGAATTGAGACTTCTGTGATCTGTCATAGTTATAAGTATAGCTTCGGCTTGAATCACATAAAAATGACCTTTGTCGACGCGTTTCGAACCAACTAGTGTGGTTCATCGTCAGGACAAGTTGAAGATACAGATCTGGCCTGGCAGGTTAAATAGACTGAGCAGAGACTCCAACGGCTAGATAACGGCTAATTTTTGACCCTGAGACCTAGCCCTACTAATAATAATAAATTTAATATTATTATTATTTTTATAGTATTCAAATTGATAAAACAATATTTTATTTCTAGAATTTAGTGAAATTAGGTGTGTTAACTAGAAACTTATCTAATTTATTTAATTAGATAACATACGGTTATTAATAAATTAATAGTAATAATGGTTATTAAAAATTAATTAATTAGTTTGAATGATTTCTTTTGTAGAACTTATATTATTATTATTACTTTTATAATATTACAATTAATAATATAATTATATATTTCTAGAAATTAGTAAAATTAATTATAGTGAATGGTAATTTACCTAATTAAATAACATTATTATAATGATAAAATAGTACTAATAGTTATTATGAATATATTAATCGGTTAAGTGGTTTCTATATAATAAGTAATATAGGTTACATAAATAAATTACTAATCCTTATTCCAACCATAATACTAATCATTTCGACGGTAATCTAAAAACAATAAAATTAAAAACTACATATATGTATGAATTATTTACCAAATGTATGTTAACTTATATAAAAACTATATTGCCTTACCATTGATGTAATATTAAACCTTTTTCTGTTTATAAGAATTATTACATTTACCTCTTATTAATACTATTCATAAGAGGATAGATTTGTAAATTAAATAAATTTATTTTATTTACTGATGTATATACCTATATAAATATATTATTTGATCATGTAACTTTGCGCTAGAAAAATCTAGATGGGCCATACTTATTATCGCAAGGTTAAGGAGCTGCAAATAGATATCTCAAGGTAGTAATCAAAAATAAAACTAAAATGATAAATAAAGGAATACATCAAAATCTAGAAACCCTCATAATAATGATGCTATGACTAAACTAAAAACAACCAACTTCAGGAAAAAAGGTAAAATCCCATAGGATTAATAGCTGAAAACACATATACATAAATAGACTAGAAAACACCAGAAGACTAAACTGAACACTCAAGAAGAAAGCATTCTGGATGAAAGGAGAGGGAAGGAAGAAACCCTAAGACGACAGGGCGGGGATCCAATTTCTACTGACTTTCCAGCCATCATCTCTGTTGAGATTGTTGGGTCTACGCTCTATTTCAATAGCTTCCCTTAGCTTGCGATGATGGAACCTATCCACCCTGGCAATGACTTTGGCCTCCTCGATGCAGACGTGATGCTTAGTCTTGTCCTCATGCTCTGCTAGGGCTGAGGATTTTGTTCTTCTATGTCTCAAATCTGCTGCATGCTCGCAAATTCTTTGCTGGATGGAGCGCCCTGTTTCCCCTATATAGGGTGTCCTAGCTGATTTTGAAGTAATTGAGATAGTTTATGATAGTAACCCGTAACCTGCACTACTTGGAATTGACTGAGCCTTTGATATCGATGTGGTCATTAATCTCAAAAAGTGTAGAATGACATTCGAAATGAAGGAGCTCAATGTTATTGTTCCACTAGATCCGACTAAGGGTGCGCGATATACTGAACGAGTCCGCAATTATGAAGAAGAATACGACCTAGATCAAATCTATAAGATCACTAAACACAATGAGGATTGGATCAACCCTACTACGGATGGATGAATCATATGGGATAAGACAGTTCCTGCAATTCAAATTCTGATGAGGAGATTGAGCATTGGCAGAACTGACTACATGAAGTATTCTCACTGCGCTGTAACATGTTGACAAAATTGCTTTGATTCATATCCACTGAGGTACGTAATTTACCTTATTATGATGGTTTAGAAGATGTTAATTTATTTTTGGATAAGTTTGAAAGGGATGTACCAGAGGAACAACAGTTCCAAGCTCTAGATATTGCATTGCGAGCTACACTTGCTTGTTAGTGGGGTATGCTAAGGACAGGTTCGCGGATTGGAGGGAGTACTGAAGAATGATGAAGTTGAGGATTGGGTATGCCAATACCTGCTTGGTGGAAAAGTACACAGGGAAGGATGATCTGTGCGAGAATTTGGCGTGATGGACGAAAGCATGGGGAGAAGAACCACAACTGGAATGGGCTCATATCTTCTGCCACACATTGGATACAATACCCATGAACTAGTATTTGGAAATAGAGCTACGACATGGGACTGCAAAATAGGATGTTTTGAAAGAAAATTTTCTATTAACTTTTAGCTTTGAATATGGGTTTGAATGTATAGATGAAGCATTGTAGATGATTAAAGCTGTGATATTCAAGATTCTTAAGGAATCGGTTGTGTGTGTACAACCAGATTGGAGCACATAGCTGCACCATGTGCTTGAATGCTATAAGGTGACCATAGAAGAGGGAGAATAAGATCCCAGAAACATCAACATTCCCGAGTCAAAAGGACAACGTGAAGTCGAAGGACCTATGGTGAAAATCCCTAATATATCAGAGCCTTTAAAGACCAAGCAAGTGAATATTGGATCAGAAGTGCAGCTAAAGTTTGTGAAGATAGGCGACTATTGGGATGAAGATACAGTTGACAAAGTCACAAATATGTTGCATGAATATCAGGACTTGTTTCCCATCAAGTTATCTGATCTAAAATGGATAGTAGGGGATTTGGGCTTCATGAAGATTACTTTGAAGCCATATGCGAAGCCAGTAAAGCATCGACCTTACTCATTAAATCCCAAATATAAAGAAAATGTGTGCAAGGAGTTGGATAAGATGCTGGAAGCTGGGATCATTGAACCTGTGGAGGGGTCAAACTGGGTGAGTCCTATGGTAGTTCAGGAAAAGGAGCAGTAGGATGAAATTCAAATATGCATAGACTTTAGGAAGCTAAATGACGCATGTGTCCATGATCCATTCCCTACGCCATTTATAGATGAGGTACTGGAGAACATTGGAGGATAGGAAGCCTACTCATTCATAGATGTATTCTTAGGGTACCATCAGATCAAGATCGCGTTGGAGGATTGGAGCAAAACCACCTTCGCAGGTTTTTTTTCAATACACGGTGATGCCTTTTGGCTCAAGAATGCACCTGCAATATTTTCACATGTAGTAATTGCAACCTTCAAGGAATTTATCCACAAATTTTTGGAGGTCTGCTTTAATGACTGGACAATGTTCAGATTGGTAAAGCGCCATGTTGTTAGTCTACGCCTCATGTTGGATACTTGTCAAAGACATCAAATAGAACTTAACCTAAACAAATTCATATTCTTTGTACCGTATGGGATACTCTTGGGTCATGTGGTTTGCAAGCAAGGATTGATGGTATACCCTTCCAAGATTTCATTCATTGTCAATTTAGAGGTCTCGAAGAATGTTAAGCAGCTACGTGCAATGTTGGGTAATAACAGATATTATAAGAAGTTCATCAAGGAATATGCGCACATAATTACACTGATGGACAAATTGTTGAAAAAGGATGCAACCTTTTGTTGGGACGAGGATTTTCAGAAAATTTTGGATGTTTTGAAGGAGAAAATGGTTACCGCACCCATTTCAGTATTCTCAGATTGGAAGAAGAAGTTTCATGTTCATGTAGATGTGTCCTATATTGTGCTAGGTACTATACTAACCCAACTAGGCAAAGGAGATATTGACCACCCTATAACATTCGCGAGTAGGAAGTTATCAAAGGAAGAAAAGAACTACTCGACCACAGAGCATGAAGGACTAGCAATGGTCTACGCGCTGCAGAAATTTTGGCACTATATTTTAGGCGCACACTTCAAGATGTATATGGACCATTCTGCTCTGAAATACGTGGTCAACAAGCCTAGGGGGGAAGATTTGAAGTTGGTTGTTGCTATTCCAGGAATATGATTTTGAGGTAATTATGAATCCAGGACACCTAAATGCTGGTCCTTCTCACGTCTCGCAGATTGAGACTAGTGATTAGCCTACAAGTTTGGAGGAAGGGTTGCTTGATGCGGACCTCTTCGCTATTCATATCACAGAAAATCACTTCATAGATATAATTTAGTTTTTTTCTAAAGGATCGGCCCCAAAAGGATATTCAACACAATAGAAGAAAGAATTGGTGGTCCGAGCAGCTGACTTCTCTGTGATCACTGGAAATTTGTAAAAAATGGGCTCTAACGAAATATTACATAGATATGTACCAGAGTATGAGCAACCAAGCATTATGGTAGAAGCACATGGAGGAGTAGTGGGAGGTCATTATGCAGGTAGAGCGACTACGCAGAAGATCCTGCGTGCAGGGATTTAGTGGCCTATGGTACATAAGGACTCAAAGACATATTGTAGGGCATGCGATGTTTGTCAGAGGACAGGACGACCATCGCAAAGGGATTAATTGCCACTAAATCCACAAATAACATTGTAGGTGTTTGATAAGTGGGCGATATACTTTGTGGGTCCAATTCAGCCAGTAGGGAAAAAGACGAGGGATAGATACATTATCACCATGATTGAATACTTGACTAGGTGTGTGGAGGCACAACTAGTGAAAGACTGTAGCACAAATACAACCACAAAGTTTATCTTTGAATGAATATTGTCTCGATTTGGCTGCCCTAAAATTTTAATGAGTGATAGGGGCACACACTTTTAAAATGAAACCATTGTTGTGATGCTTGAGGAATTCCAGGTATATCATTTGAAGAATACATCCTATCACCCTCAAGCTAATGGCATGGTGGAAGCCTTCAACAAAATTTTTTAGAGCACCTTCACAAAGATTTGCAACATGAAGCAGAATGATTGGGATGTGTGCATACCAACTGTGCTTTGGGCATACAAGACCACTTGTAAGAAGTTGACAGGCTAAACCATTTTCAGATTAGTATATGGGTAGGAGGCTATAATGCCCATGGAATACATTGTCCCAAGTTTGTGGATTGTAACATTGATCGATATGGATATCACGATACTATGGAGGAGCATCACATGCAGCTGGTAGACTGTTTCCTAGTAGAATTTAATTAGCAGGTGTAGAAGGACCATGAAAAGGCATGGCATGATCACCACGTCAAACAACACACCTTCAAGAATGAAGATTTGGTATTGCTATATGACAGTAAGTTTGCAAATTTCCCTAGAAAATTTCAAATGCATTGGCTAGGACCCTATGTTGTTAAGGAAATTACAGATGGTGGCGCAGTCTAGCTCATGAAGTTGAATGGCAAATTATTTTTGGAAAAATTTAGTGGTAGTCAATTGAATTTGTACATGGGTGATCCTGCCCCTACACAATAACTATATTATTGCAGGATATTCTCAGTACTCTAGGAAGTTGCAAGGAAGTACGAGAATCTAAACTACACTGCCCGAAAGTTGAAAACTGAAGTAAGGGGGCTATGCCATAGGTTGAAGTAAGGCGCTGAGGGGAGCATTGCCAAAGAAGCTGCGCCACAAGGATAGGTACCGCATGGCCTGGTCAACAAATGAACGTTGAAAGGAGTGGGGAAGATGCATTTATGGAGCATATATTTAGAAATCTGCTGCCAAAGATGCATTAATGATCGGAAATTGGAGGGAACGATTGGATTTGAATTTAAAATCATCTATAAATATGGCATGTTTCCCCGCATTTGAACACTTTGTTTCTTGAGAGTTTGTATTGAGATTTTCACCTTGCTATGTGCCAAGTGCAAAATTGTACCAGATTTGGAAGAGATCTTTTCACGACCAAGGTTGGTTGACATAATTGACTTTCTCCGTGAGCATTTTCTAGCCAGAATGATTGCACCTACCCCTGAGACGGAAGCAACACCATCTATCCCTGCAGGATTTATGGCTATGACGCCTAGGTCTCCCATAACTAAGCCTTCTATATCTCAACCTTCTGCATCCAAGGTGGCCAATAAGAAGTAGAAGAAACTGGAGTAGGTCCCGGTGAGGCAACCATCGCAAAAAAACCCCACAAAAGTTTGCCAGAAGGGGAAGATGGATTGGTCTTAGTCACAAAAAATGACAGAACTGATGGATTTGGATGAAGAAGAACTGTGCGGAGGCATTGAGGAGATTGATGCTGAGGATGGTGAGCCGATGATTTGGCTACCGAATTATATTCCACCATGCAAGGCCACAACTACAGTGCCAAAAGATCCAGACAACACAAAGTTTATGGTGACCACGTCACTTTTTCCAGAGAAGGTGGTGTTTGAGGGCACATTGTTGGCCACATACGAACACTCAAGATGGAGGATTGGGACTTAGGGGACCATGGTAAGTTCCCTCAGTTGGCGTCCCAAAATACCTGTCCAAGGTCTACTATGAAGAATTGGAGGTTACACGGTTGGAACCAATGAAGTGGGTCACTGGTGTTGGGGCCACGGGACTCCTAAACATGCTTTGGGTGCTGTATTTTAGGTGCACCAACATAAAGACCATTTGTGTGCACCAATTGATCACACTAGTGCACGATGGGTGTCTCTGGGCAGAAGAACCCATCCTAATAACAGAAATGTTGATCCATTGGATCACCTTACTCGCATACCAAGGAGTGGATCTTGCAGAAGAATTTGATGGAAAAATGTAAGAAAAGAATCTCGCAGACCAAATGAAAAGCGAGTTTGGGCTGATAAATAAATCACACGGATACTCTATTTTCTCTATCTCAGATCTCGCAGTGTAGTTTTCTGGGTAGATATTAGTAGGAAAAATAATGCGTAAGTGTCGCGTAGATGAAGTACCAACACCAATCATCTCTTTAACTATGCAATGTGCCAAAGGAGTCTAGTATAACTAGGCTCACTACTTATGCAAGGAATTTATGGAGAATTCCAGGGAGGTCTAAGATGAGGGCAAGGTGTTCCATTACACCTGGTTTTTTCTGCTGATAGCACTAGTGGCATGGAGGACTCTTGAGGATAATCAATTTCCTCCCCATGATGTGGACCTTCTGGAGGCGATGAAGTTCACTTCACTTTGGGCTACAAAGAACCCTGTGCGCATCGTAGAGGTGAAGATCTTCTGGGTCCTTTTTGAGATGGATTTGAGGACGGTGATTAGCAAGAGACTGAGGTTTTCACCCACACTGTATGAGAAGTATGAGACCATAACTGATTTCAAGGCATATTTCCACAATCTTCATATTCACAAAAGGAGGGATACCATGAAGATATGGCACAAGTTGCCTTACTTGGTGGTCGAGGGGCACATAAAAGTGGTCGTTAGTAAGTGGCCAAGTGACTATCTCACCCCGTCAGATGGCAGTGCAGGTACTAGTAAGGTCGTGGAAGGTTCAGCCACGTAGATGACGACAACAAAGAAAAAGAAGAAAGCGCAGTAGGTTGTCACCCTGGAGAAATATGCAAAGAAAAAAGAAGTTGTGGCTAGAAATAAAGAAGCAACAACCAAAGAAAGAGAAGCACTGGAGACAACAACGTCACTGACCACAATTGATGTCAAGGAGTCAGAAAAGGAGAAAACACTAGTGGAGGAAGAAACATAGGAACACGATGTGGGGGTTGTGGAGTTAGAATCCCCCTTCATAGTCCCAACAAGGAAGAGGAAAACCTCCACTAGGCCGCACAAGAAACAAAATTCTGACTGATCATCATGTGCGACCCCTTTAGTCCTTACTGAAGGGGATTTAGATGAGATAGGTGACATGGTCCGTGACACAACGACTGATATTTGGGGCCACTTCAAGGAATAGTACTAGCATGCGCTAGGAAAGGTTCAGCATGATGTGCACAAATTGTAGAACTAAGCAGGTAGGTTATAGGTGAGCATGGGTCAAGTGAGCCTGAATCAAGTGAGCGAGTCAATTTTGGATACAGGAAGATCTTTGGATCTTCAAATTATTCATCTGTTAGAAGGATCCCTATGTGCTGAAACAAAAGAACAAATGGCCCAATTAATGCAGATAAATAACTTAGTCTTAAACCTCACGACACTCCCTATCTAGACCTTGCATGAGCTACACCAAGGAGTGTTCGATGAATTGAATATTAGCAAAAAGCGCGCGCTGCTAGTAATAAGTGAATTTAAAACAAACAACCAACATATTTTTGAGGAGAAGGCTCAAGTGCTTAAGGAGAAATAGGAAATCACAACGTGGAAACAACAATTGGAAGCAACCATTGCACAAGCTTGTAGTGACCTGCCAGACCTTAATATTCCGACTGACATAGCCTCCATGAAGAAGATCCAAAAGTTGGCCACTATAGTGAAGGAGTCTAAAGATGAAATTGCTCAAGTCTGGTTTGGGTTGCGGTTACAGATATTAGAGCTAGAATTGAAGCTACAACCCACGAATCCTCCAGAAGTTAGAGAGCAACACGAAGCTACTATCAAAGAAGGCATGGAAACGATAGAAGGCGCAGTAAATGGCTGCACAAATCTCTTTGAGAAAGCCATGGAGTTGTGGACCTTGCTACATGAAGATCCCACTCTGCAAAATATTGTAGCAGATATTAGAGAGAGGTAGAGGAAGTTCGATAAAATCAAATTGAATGCATGCACACTGGAACCATTACAACGGTTCACATGGTCACACGAAGGCAATATTATACAAAATGAAATTGATGAGCTATGTTGCAAGGAAGCAATTCTTTTTGCATGAACACAACCATGGATAGAAGAGGCCAGCTAGTTGACTTTTTGGTACAGAGTAAGATCAAGGGGATGCAACAGACTCAGAGGACCATGGACCTTGCAGTTGAAGGCCTAACTACTGAAAATTTGGTCGAGGAAGTATAATATGATGCTACATAGGGAACCGTCGACCTACAGGTTTTCAAGTTGGAGTTGCACGAACTATAGGCCAAGATCAAAGCACCAACATAGTCACTCTTGGACGAGTCATGAAATTGTGTTGGGGGCCTGTTGGGAGAGGGTCCCTTGGGGTAAATTTTTGTAACAAATTTTGGTATACTTGTAAATTCTCTGCATTTTGAGGGAGCGGAGTGTGAAGTTCATAAGAGTCAAAATGGGCTTAGTCCCTTAATGTACTAAAATATATGGAGTTTTTTGACCCTCCCATGGTCCATGGACTGTGGTATTGTAAAAGCAATGGCTATATATAGAAGAGTCATAGTGAGTCTAGGAAGTAATTAGGAAAATAGATGATCATTGTATGGGCAAGTAATCTAACACAGGAAAGTCCATTTCCTGTACTTAGGCGATGGGGAAGGTTGTTGCAGATGAGTCCACAGATACCTTGGTAAGTCTGCGGGCTGAGTGCACGGGCCCCTGCAGCTGAGTGCACACGGAAGAAGAGTCTGTAACCGAACGATTATATCAATAAAAGCCTATTTTGAAGCTCTACTTATGTATCTATATATCTATCTTTACTTATGCAATTTTTGCATATTCGCTCTGATATTATGAATTTATATGAAGTAATGATTAATTAATGCATGAAAGTAGTAGATATGTGTTTTTACTTACTGTTATGAATGATTAAATCATTTCGGGAAGGTTAAGATTACGTTTTAACAAGTTATTTCAATCATTTATAGTTTAAGGGTTAAGTTTTACAAAGACTGAAAGAAGCCATAGAAGTTGTAGGACCCATCACACTAACCTCTGGATGCAGAAAACTGGTTCTGTCATCCCTCAGTACTACTTTGGGTGCGACTGCAGCCTGCGCTACACGGGTTGTTGCTGAAAGGGCCAAAATTTAGGGTTTTGTTGGTTGGTGCAACTAACTTTGAACCTGGGTCAGGAACCCTCAAGCCAACAATAAATAAGAGATGTTATATTGATCTAATGATATGCTGGTTACTTTGGTTGTATGATTATTCTTAGCTCATACATTGTATATTAACATTGCATATTTATTTTACATAACTAGTATCATCATATCATGTTCTCATGTTAGAATAGATTTCATTTAGATTAAACTTTACTTTTCTATATGGATTATAAATTTTATGAAAAGCATGAGAAATACCCTATGCCTAGTGCACATTCTTGTTATACAACAAAATGACCCCCTCATCAGCTCAGAGGGGAAAGACGTGATAGCTGAAGCAAAGACCAAGATCACATGCCTTGTTTCCACACTAACGCTGGCTATAAACTGACAACCTACTTTATAAAGCTTCTCTGTAAGCCTAAGGGTATGTTAGTGACCCTACTAACTCTAGTTGTTAGTTCGGGAACAATGTTAGTGGATCCTAATGAAGTTCTAAAGGTCAAAGGAGCGAATTGACTCATAAATATATAGATATTTGCTCCTAAATCTACTCAAGAAAAGCAAGGAAACATCTCAAGTTCGACCTATTTGGGGGATTTCTAATCCTAATGAAGGAGGAAAATGGGAAAGAGATGAAAAGCATGGCAACTTCATTGCTTTTACCTTAAGGAACTCATGGAGGAACTTGGCAACCCTAACTCAATTGCTACATAAGCAAAGCTAGGGCTATGGTGATAGGGGTCAGATCATTTGAAAGGATATCTTACTTGATTGTTGAGCATAGTATCAAATCTAAGCATAAGAAGTTGGTAAGAAGGGAGAGAGAGAGAGAAGCTGGAGGGGTAAGGGAAGGCTGATGCAACAGATGGTTGTAATCACTCTTTCGACATTAATATAGAACCGCAGTTGTACTGTCTACTCCGTGGTGTTGGTACTATCATTCATTTATTTGTTTGTCCAATACCTTTTAGCATGAGTAGCTTAGTTATGTGTAACTAGATGTATTTTATGTATTCATGTATTAGTTATCAAGGTTGTATGTTGTGATTATGCTTGTCTCTTCTATGTGTAGGACTTGATCTAGAGCCTGCTCAGGGGACTTCCACCTAGCTGCATTGTGCTCTCCAGCAAATCCACATGGAGGCTTGAGGTAATCCATCTATTTTGCTTTGATAGTTAGTTAATGTTTATGGACATGCATGTAACTTTGTGACGGTTGCAAATAATCTTACAGTCTGCCAAGGGTCCCAAGAAGACCCTTGAGGTTATCTCCATTCCCTATACACTGTGCATTTTATCCTTTAGCAGAATTGGCGACTCCGATGGGGACTATACATCTAGTTCTTGGTTTACCCGGATAGTTCTTAGTTTCCTCCTCCTTCTAAGACCTTCCTATACTTCTACATTCCCTTTCTGACCCACCAAAACCTTGACGCATTCTGCCTTCAAATATTCATCCTTGAATCTGATCCTAAAAGCCCTGTTTTGAGCTGTTTTCCCACACTAACGTAGGTTAGTAGACCACACAATACTTTATAAAGCTTTGTGTCTGCACAATACAGTGTTAGTGGACCTAGTAACTTTTTGTGGCCACTGCTACGGAGCGTTAGTCCCCCAAATCTTGACATATAGTTGTGTCTGTAAACTCAAAGGGATGGGAAGCCTGCTTAGGACTGAAAGGGATCTGCAACTGTATTTTGTTAGCAAGATCGGTGTCTTGAAAGAATTTTTTTTTTAGGAAATAAGTTTTTTTTTTTCTTTCTTAAAACATTTTTTATGAAAGAAAGATCCACATTTTTTATTCATTCTTCTGCTTAGCTGGTTAAAAGCTGCTTTATTTTGGTTTCAAATAGTTGTTAGGAAAGCATTGGAAAGATTTTTGTTGGTTATGCATGTGTTATAATGACTAGGATGAATGGAAAAAATATAAATATGTGAAAGACTCTCACCTGTAGAATACAGCTCGTTTTCATTGAATTGAATATTTTTTAAAGCATTGTCTTGTGCATGATTTTTGATTCAGAGTCCCATCAGATTTCATACGTCAAATCCCCTACCGAAGACACTAAAAAAGTACACATAAAATTTACCCAAAATCAATCAGTAACTCTTTATTGAGCAAACAAAAATTAGTTCAGGCTAGGATCTTGGGATAGGCAGTGTGAGTAAACTGCCCAAGATTGGAAACCAAAACTAGTGTCATTAAAAGAGAGAAAATTCCTTCTGCACTCATACTACCGGGATCACTCCAATCAAAGCAATATGAGACAACATCGGATTGTAAGTGATGGTAGCCCACCTTCACTTGCAACTCCTTTGGGTATTCTGTGCATTTGGGATCCCTTCAGCGATTTTGGAGCTGAGTCAGGGACTCAAGTATCCTGCCCACACAACATACTGTCTGCGACTATTTCCCCCCTAGTATGTCTGTGATCTGAGGTATCCTTAGTGGCCAAGCTTTTAGGGACTTACACAAGTTGACTGGGGCGGGCTGCCCTAGTACCTAACATAGATGGACCTACTATGTCTTCAGTTTTTGCGAGAGTGTTGGTCTTCACGAGAGTACTTGGGCCCTCAATATGAGGTTCGGGTGAAGCTCTAGAGTAACTATTTGGTCAATTTAGTGATGTCTAAATTGCAAATTTTAAATGTCAACCCGGGGCTCGTAAGCTGATGAAGTGAGGTGTACTGTATGTACTTAGGCAACTATTTCTTAAGCTTTTGTCGTTTTTAACTTTTTAAGTTTGTTTTCAAGTATATCTCTCCTACTGTGATGTGATGGAAATGAAATA
>APFE031341784.1:71084-103406 GCA_000404065.3 Pinus taeda
TTATAACTTAAAAGTATTCTACAAGAAAGCGTGAACAACAACTGAAATGAAATCAACTCTTAAAGGAAAATAAAGGCATCAAATAAAAGACTAATGACATTGGCCCAGTATCTCTGCTGCTGCAAGAAAATGAAGATGAAATCCATGTCAAATAAAAACTAAGCAATGTGAAACTAAAGTAAATCTACGTAAAAGAAAGACTAGTCACAAATCCTTTAACTTCTTCTTAACCTCTGGTCTTTTAACTGAATATATCATGTGAGAAACAGTTAAAAATAAGCCAAGCAATTGTGAGTTCTTGAGCAACTAAACCAATCTGTGCTAAGTGATATTTTGGTCCTTAATGAAGATATTCAATTATGGAGAAGAAACCATCAATAGATAAACAACTTGATGTCTAAAAGCAGAAAGCAATTATGCAAATTAAAGAAATGATAGTAAGGAAATAAAGGCTACAAAACAAGGAAGGTTAGCAACATAGACAAGATGATCACAAGTGTCACTAGTTGTGAAAAAGAAAAGAAAGAAACTGTCCCGGGCACACCTAAGAAACCTGCATAACACACTGATCAGTCATGGAAAAGTGCAAAAATATAAATAAGCAGAATTCAAAATCTATATACAGCTATTGTACATGATCAAAACACAACAATAAAAGGAATTATGTACAACTATTATACATGAAATAAGAAAAAGAAATGCAGGAAATTAAAAAGTACTATACAGGCCTTCAGTAAACAGGGGCCCTTTGCCTACTCCAGCCGGTTCAATGATCAATTACACGCTCAAATGGAAAACAATCTTCTCATATATTATGCATTAAAATAGAAAGTACAGTGGGGAGTTCAAAATTACATATCAGCAGCTAACAACTAACTATCCAGCGTTCAAAGATGCTTTATTTATAACAGCGGAAAGCAAACTAACTTAACGAAAACTGAGCTATTCGAGCAGCTGTGTAAAAACACGCAGTCTTGCTGCGTCCTCGGATTTAGGAAACGATCGTTGTGGGCATTCAATCCGCTGTTGGATTCATGTTTCCCACTATCTTCGTCGCTGAGGAAGATGCCACCTATTCTTCACGTGCTCTAAAACAGAACACGCAGAGCTGTGCCACCGCTAATGACTTCTGTTGACCGTAGTTGCCTCCTCGTTGACCACAGGTTTTTATGACTGGTTTGGGTGAGCTGGAAGGAGACACACCATGTCCTTGGTTCCACGAACTTGCCCATGTGGCTCTTCTTCCTGGAGGACACCTGGAACATATCATTTAATACAACAGCTGTGGAATCCGGGGTTGGTTGTGGAATCCGGGGTCAGCTGCGGAAACCCTGTGCGAGCTGCGGAAACGCAGCACTTTGAACCAAAATTATAAACCAAACATAGTCATTAGCATAATTAGCAAACCATATAAAAAGTCCTAAAATACAATGATTTGAGCAATTTGATGGAGGGAATGAGTGGCAAAAGAAGGAAATGAATAGGAAAAGGAGGCTGAGAGGATGTATAAAGAAGTGTAGGTTTGAGGCTCAACAGTAACCATAACTGTACATTTGGCCAACCCTCTCTGTTATTCATTGTGATATTGGGTTTCATCTCTAGTGATTAGTGCTTATCAGACAGGGTCATTTCCCTCTGTTTGCTGATTGCTCAAACTTAGTGTATTTTTTATATTTTTTAGGTACCCATGTGCTATCATTGAGACTTTAACAAATATCACGATAAAATTTATTAATAAAAATTAACGGCCATCGTGGCTACATCTGGCCCTCATTGTCAATCTAGACGATTGTTAGGACTTCCTCCACTCATTATGGAAGATTTTTTGAGCTCCAGTGAACTGGATTCCCCATCTTCGGGGAATTAGTCTCCTCGATCTCACACAAAATTTGTTTGGATAACCGATGATTCAAGTTTGTTGGAGTATTTCTTTACCAAGGGATTTCTTCCTCCCTTTAACCCTAGCTCACGAATCCGTTGGACCCACTTTTGGTTCCCGTGGCACCTGTACTCCCTGTCTCTTTAGTAGGAGCATTTCCATCCATCCCGTCGATGACTAACGGGTTGTGGAACTTTGTGGACACTTTTGGTCCTCCACCACTTCCCTAGTCAACAGTCACCACCACACCATTGATGGCAAACCCCGCTATCCAATTTGTCCCAGGTACAAACACTCACATGACACCCTCCATCAGTGGAACCCAATCGATGTCGGGTTCCACTCCTTTAGTGTCAAACTTTATACCTTCGACAAGTGCTACATACAACGCTCCCTATAACGCTCAATATAGCATGGTTAGTGCAGGTCCCCTCAACCAACAATATGGTTGGCATCCATTGTACAATTCAACCCCCCATATTCAAGTATCTATGGGCACTCCCAATATGCATATACCGGTCGGGAACGTAACAGTCCCCCCTCCATTTTCAGGCATGCGTGGTTAGTCATTGATTGACATGAGTGTTCCTTATGTCAATCAAGGACATATGGTTAGTTCTGTGGCAGGCAGGAATCCTCAAGGAGGTCCCAACCAATCCATGGGGGCACCCTACTCACAAATTCAAATGAGTCAAGGGGGAATTGCTTATCTTGGGGGCAATTGTATACCCCAACATCACATTCCCCATGGCAATCCACACTACAATTCCATACCCCAAGGCAACTACTATACCACGTAGCCTATGTATAATATTGGGACTCAAATGATGGGAAGACCGCAAGGATCCTCAGGTCATATGTCATCACCTCGGTTTGAGTTGGGGGCACCACAAACTTCCTTTCCTGGCAATGTTGGATATCCCAAACTTGTGAAAACTTACAAATGACCCCATCTATCATAACTTACTTTGGCTGCCAATCCCGCATAAAATACCAACAGACATCCCCAAGTTCGAAGGGAAACAAGGGGAGGATCCAGACACCCATATCACCACCTGTCATCTTTGGTGTGTTTCCAACTCCATGGTGGATGATAGTGTCCGGTTACATCTTTTTCCCCACACCCTCACTAGCAACGCAGCTAAGTGGTACATTGAGTTACCACGCACGTCAGTAAATACCTTCGATGTTCTAGTGATAGAATTCTTAAAGCACTTCCAGCGACCCATCCATTATGAGACTGCAATAGAGCTCCTCACTTCATTACATCAGGATACCGCCACCCACATCTCTGATCATATACATGAATGGAGATGTAGGTGGAGGTTAGTCAAAGCTCCTCTCCCAGACTATCTCTTAGTAGACTGGTTCTGCAAGTCCCTACTCCCACAAATCGCTAACGATGTCGCTTTAGGTGGTGCGGTCACAGAATACCAGTCCATACATTGTTCCCAACACTTAGATATGATATATTCATAGTTTGGCACTCTTTACGATGTAATCCCCAATGCCCCTCGTAACTCCAACGTTTCCACTACTCAGCACCCCGGGGTGCACGTCGATGGGATTAACGGTACAACCTCTGGGGTTGCTTTAAAGAAACTCAGCGGTCACATTGCCTAGATGTCAGTGGAACCCTCTACCAAATCGACTTCTCTTCCTACCACTGCGATAAAATCTATGTAGTTTACACAAAAATCCAGTGGTAAGAATAAGAAGAATAAGAAAAATAATGCTCCTTCCGAGGAGTAGTCAACAAAGTAGCAAAACCCAAAACAGAAGGGGGCAACGCCTCCCGACGATGGAAAGGATAAACCCGCTAAATTCCCTTGGAAAATATGTTCTGAAGACCACATGACCTATCACTGCCCATGTCTTTAGGAATGCACATAATACATTGCTAAAACGGATACTGGTAGGACCCCCACTGTCCTTAATAATCCTTTCCCCGCTTAGCAGCAGCAAAACCGTATTGCAAACCAACCGACAATGGTGGTTCGCAACATCCTTCAGTGGGTGAAGGATCTTCTACCGTTTACACCTTTGAAATGGTAGATCTACAAACAAGAGCCAAATCCTATGGAGCTCCTGTTGCTCATGCATAGGAACCTTCCTCAAGTCAAAACCCACCGCTGCCCAATGATTTTCATATCGAATGGCCAGTTGCTGACCTTGTAATTCACCCCCCTAAAGGGGCACTTCGACGCACATCACATAATACATCTACTTGTGTTGCTCAAAACTACAACATTGTAGAAGACTTGGCACAAGCGATGTTGGCTATGTCAACACTCGAAGTATTACAAACATGCCCAACACAAAGGAAATATTTTCTTTCGGCTATTGGTGGTATCAACCCATAGGATTCCATGCTTGAATTTTCAACATGGAAAAGTGTAAACCTCCCCTTTCCCACCAGCTTGCATTTCAGGTGCAAATTTTTTCGAAAGGTAAAGGTATACACAGAATTGTCATTGACGAAGGTGCTTCTACCCGCATCATGTTGGCTTCATGTTGGCTTGCTTTGGGTTCTCCAACCCTATCCCCGCCGTCAAATTCCCTTAAAGATTTCAACAGCCACACTTTCATCCCGAAAGGTTACCTAGCTAGCTACCCCATCACTTTGTATGGGAAAAGGTAACGGTGGATATAGAAGTCGTAGATAAAAAACTCGACTATAATCTCTTGCTGGGTCGCAGTTGGACATATTCCATGACGACCATCGTATCTACTGTCTTTTGCATCATCCTATTTCCATTGGATAGAAAGGTAGTTACAGTGGACCAGCTCTCTTTATGTACCCCTGATTATTCCCCATTGCCAAGTGGCTCTGAACCCCTAGTAGGTGGTGTACCTGACTCTTACGTCAGTATTGGTACCATCTACTGAAGGCTTCTTCCCTTATGGGTTGTTTCTCTCTTTATCCGCCCAAGTTTTCACAGATAGTCAATATGCTTTCATCTATTCCTCATGAATAGACCGATCCATGGATCCTACCAGCTCCTTCAGACATTGACACTTATGGAGAAAAAATGTCGCGGTCACTAGTTGAATTGGCCTACCAGGCCATTCAATCTGCATCCGAGTCTCTGGTCACTTTGCTCATGGCCAACGGTACCACCGCCCCTCCCGTAACTGCTCCTTCTTTCGATCCCCTCAATTAAGTCCTAGCTAAGGACGAAGCTATTAGAGAGATCATGAGTTTAGAAGAGCGACCTTGGGAGGACTCACACCATCATGTTTTGATATTTGATTCGGACATGATGCCTCTTCAAATCTTGTCACCTGACGCACCTGAAATCATTTCCTCACCATATAAGACTATCCAAACTTTGGACTCAGAGGGAAACATGGGCAATCTTTCAAAGACATTGCTCATCGATATTTCAGTCAAGACAAACATCGTGGAAAACATACAAATTTGAGCCAATCACAATCCTGAGGAAATTGCAAGCTTCACCTACCCTTTTAAGGACTTCTGCGATGTTTTTCCTTGGTCTTATGAGGAAATGCATGGCATAGAACCTTCTATTGTCAAGCATGAGATCGAAAGAAGATCGAGCATTCTTTTTATGGTATTTTTCTTGCTTGTTAATCCGAAAAATCCTCGAGTCTTCTTCTTTGAGATTGTTAAACTACCACGAAGAAGATCGAGCATTCTTTTTATGGTATTTTTCTTGCTAATTAATCCGAAAAATCTCGAGTCTCCTTCTTTGGGCTCGTTAAACTACCAAAAAGAAGATATGAGCATGTTATTTTATGGGATGTTTTCTCACTCTAAAAATTGAAAAATCCTTGAGTTTGTCATTGTTGGTCTCGTTAAACACATACGATGACGACCTGAGAAACTCTTTTTCGCTCTTTTTCTAGTTCATTAAACTGAATAATACCATTAGAGCATTCTTTTTAGGCACTTTTTTATCTCTCATAAAACTGAAAAAATCCTGAGTTTTTTCTTTAGGCTCGTTAGAAATTTATAAAGATGACCTGAGCATTCTTTTCGGTACTTTTCTCGCTCGTTAAAATGAAAAATCCCAAGTTTTTGTCACCAGGTTCGTTGAAAATCTATGGAAACAACAAGAAAAATTGCTTTCTTGGGACCATTTCTCGCTCTTAAATTGAAAAATCCTCAAATTTTCCCCCTTCTTCGGGCTTGTTAAATCTATGAAGAAGGAATGAGAAGTTCTTTTCCCTCTTTTTCCTTGCTCAATAAACTAAAAAATATACCTTGAGTTTTCTTCATTTGACTCGTTAAAATTTGATGAAGATATTGATTTTGTTGTTGCGTCACTCATTAAAAATTCATGACGAAAAACGAGTTTAGTCCGTCTCCTCGTACTCATAACAAAATGAGGTCAAAATCTATTGAACATAGGTTTCTCTTTATCCAGATTCAATAGATTAACTTACGTAAAAGTAACCGGTCCGGGTATACTATTAACCTTTTGTTACACCTAGTTAACAAATATGACAAAGGGACCACCATGGAGTCATTCTTTACAATCTTTTCAGACTCTCTAAGTATAAAAAGACCACCGAGTTGTCTAGTTTGGACTCATTAAATTATACAGACAAGATATAGAGTCGCTCCTTTTACGATCCTTTTCAGACTCTAAAAACATGAAAATATCGACGAGTTTGCCTGTCTAGACTCATTAAACTAATCAGATAGGGCATAGAGTCTCTCTTTTCGTGGTCCTTTTCAGACTCTTAAAATATGAAAAGATCGACGAGTTTACCTGTCTGGACTCACTAAACTAATCAGACGAGGAAAGTAGACAATACAACTACATTCAATATTAGAAAGCGTAGTTTGGCAGCAGTCGTTCCCTTGAACATGGCACTCCCTCAGATAAACCTTCCTTGTGACAGCCTCTCAATATGAATCTTACCATCCTATGAGTTTAACCTAAATACCCCGATGTTCTTGCATCTTTGTATCCTAACACTCTTTAGTGTTCATGAGTATAGTGCTGCATGGTTAAAACCGTTGTCGTGCCTTCTATTGTTCAAGGGTTAACATTTTGTTTCCTCCATCAACCCATCAAGCATATCCTTTCATCATGCCCTCTGTTGTTTAGACCCAATGCTCAAAGATCTGTCAAAAAACAAATCATTCTTGTCCCGTTTCATGTCTATTGATGTAGGACACATTATTGCCTACCTTTCGATAGGTATCTTCCTATCGAGTTCAACACTCTATATAGGAAGACAACCCAAAAACACATTCAATGCCTTGGTACTTGCAGACATTAGTGGCAGTTTTCTTTTTGTTTTATTAGGGTTCTCATTATGGGCTCCTGGTTAAGCGATTCTATGGGTGTTCGACGACAAAAACATCTTTCACACTTGTTAGATTGTACTGTGCATCTTGGAGACCATCACCATTATTGGTGGCCTTCCTCGCGTCTGTTAATGGTCTCCATTATTGATTGGTAATCATATGATTTCGTGCATGTTCGACATCAACGCATATATTCACATGTATCAATCTATGTTGTTCGGTGAAGCAGAAATCAAGACCTTGGGTAGAGGCTTGCATCAATCAACCTTGCTTCCTCTCCCAAGTTGCATATATTGTTTTTTGGAGACAACTCATTAGAATGATCTTCTTATGACACCGGATCCGCATTGTGATTATCAACGGCCAACATCATCATATCTCTTTTATGAGAAAATCACTTTGACATAGCTACTGAGCATGGGAATGCCCTACTCAGGACATGATTTTAATAGTTTTATATATATGTGTTGTATCAAGTTTCCCATACCACCCGAAGCTCTGATCCTCTCTCTCTTTCTGTCGAAGAAGGAAAATTACAGTTAAGTAAAGTATTTTAGCCATCGTCATAGCCTCTGATCTCATGCTTTAGGGGGCATCTTTTATACAACAAAATGACCCCCTCATCTGCTCAGAGGGGAGAGACATGATAGCTGAAGCAAAGACCAAGATCACATGCCTTGTTTCCACACTAACGCTGGCTATACACTGACAAACTGCTCTATAAAGCTTCTCTGTAAGCCTAAGGGTGCATTAGTGACTCTACTAACTGTAGTTGTTATTTTGGGAACAACGTTAGTGGATCCTAATGAAGTTCTAAAGGTCAAAGGAGCGAATTGACTCATTAATATCTAGATATTTGCTCCTAAATCTACTCAAGAAAAGCAATGAAACATCTCAAGTTCGACCTATTTTGTGGATTTCTAATCCTAATGAAGGAGGCAAATGGGAAAGAGCTGAAAATCATGGCAACTTCATTGCTTTTACCTTAAGGAACTCATGGAGGAACTTGGCAACCCTAACTCAATTGCTACATAAGAAAAGTTAGGGCTATGATGATAGGGGTCAGATCATTTGAAAGGATAGCTTACTTGATTGTTGAGCATAGTCTCAAATCTAAGCATAAGAAGTTGGTAAGAAGGGATAGAGAGAGAGAATATGGAGGAAGGGAAGGTTGATGCAACAGATGGTTGTAATCACTCTTCCGACATTAATACAGAACTGCAGTTGTATTCTCTACTCCATGGTGTTGGTACTATCATTCATTTATTTATTTGTCCAATACCTTTTAGCATGAGTAGCTTAGTTATGTGTAACTAGATGTCTTTTATGTATTCATGTATTAGTTATCAAGGTTGTATGTTGTGATTATGCTTGTCTCTTTTATGTGTAGGACTTGATCTGGAGCCGATTCAGGGGCCTTCCACCTAGCTGCATTGTGCTCTCCAGCAAATCTACACGGAGGCTTGAGGCAATCCATCTATTTTGCTTTGATAGTTAGTTAATGTTTATGGACATGCATGTAAATTTGTGACGGCTGCAGATAATCTTACAGTCTACCAAGGGTCCTAGGAAGACCATTGAGGGTATCTCCTTTCTCCATACACCGTGCATTTTATCCTATAGCAATGCTCCCAGACAGTGGTATTGTAATGTGCATGTTACAAGTATACGGTCCTAGGAGATTGTTGGAGTTTTCATGAACTCCCTATTTGATTAGATGGATCATGCACTCTACAGTGAGCTCATGTCCTAGTTGGAGCTAGATGTTACCCACCAAAAGTGGGTGATCCCTAGGAGAATCCTTTCTACCACTCATATATTCTAGCCGACATCCAACAACCCCTAAGAGCCACTTTGTAGTTGATGTGACATGCCATTCATATCTGTACCAACCTACATCAGTCATATATGTCCTTTCTCATTTTTCAAGAGCACATGTTGGAAGGCGGGATTTTGACAAAAGGCACTTTATTCATTTTGCAATTGGGTGCTTGTGCTTGTTTGTATTTTGGATTTTTGGCATGGATTATGGCGTAACTTGGAAGAAATAAAAGACTTGTTCCCTCACCTTAAATAGGGGGGTTAATTTCCAATCCTAGTCTAATGGGACCTCCCCTAATGGCCCATGGCTTTAGCTAGGTGCACTACTTGGGAAGCCATGATTGAGATAATGTATCCCCATCTCTCCCTATTCCATACTCACCACTTCATATCTTACATTACAAGCCCCTATTCCACCTCCCTTCTTTGGGTTCAATTGACCTTTGGTTCAATGATATTTTGCACCCATAGATCCTTATACTTGGGTAGGGCCTAGAAATTCACTCTAGGAGGTCGATGTAGCTAATAGAAAAAAAAAGAGCATATAATGGCCATAAGAAAAACAAAAGAAAAATCAAAATGTAAAATATGGTTGGGACTTACAAATTAGCATGTGGGAAAAAACCAAACATGAGCTCTACCTCCCTCATAGGGCCATCACGTTGTTCCTGGGACAATGTTGTCTTGTCTCATAGAAGACAAGGAATCCTTGCATGTTTGAACCCTTAATGGGTGATGAACTACCTCATCCTAAAGGGGGTAATAATTGTTATGCATCATACAAAACACGCTCCTATTCCTTGAGCTTCAAGAAATAATACAAATAAAAATCAATAAAAAGTAAAAGGCATATAGAGGGATGGAAAAACAAAGGATGAGGTAACTCATGCATCCATGATTTCTCCCTCCTCACATCTATACAACCAGGATGAAGTATTCCATCATATCCAGTCCTTTTGACTATGGAACTTGTCCATGAAGTATTCTCCCCTCCATTCCATCATTATTCACATGAAATCTATCAATTGAAAGGTGGACTAAGGATATGTCAGTTCCCTTTGGGGGTTTGGAACACCTAATAGAACAATCTATTAACCACTCCTACCTAGGGAGGTAACACCATTACGTGACAAAGGCCCCAATTTTAGAAGAGAAGCCTCATACGAAGTGTAATTTTTCCCATTTCTTTCAAGCTTGGTTCACTTAGATGAAATAATGCTTAATGTATCTAATGGTGAAAGTTCCAGCACTAGATATTGTGTCTAACTGACAGTTGGTTCCATCTATAGGTCTAGGAAACTTAACTGGGGTCCAAGTCCTCCAGAGAAACATATTTACACTCACAGTGGAATCGTTGAGAGCCATTGTACTTCAGACAATTGTAGAGAATCATTCACAGCCATGGGCACCTTCAACATCCACAATGTTCCTACATTTTTTATTATTATTCGTGGGATGATGCACTTGGACCAACATGACTCTAGCTGACTTAGCAATGATCACATAGTTTGGCAGTTGTTCCAGGGACCTTACTATGTTTGTCTCAGGCCTTGAGACATGGGAGGGTTAGCACCATATTCAATTCCGTCAATATTGGAGTAGAATCAAGTTTACTCATTCTTGGAGTCCCATGAGACTAAATTTTGTGCCCCAAACCCAAATTTGGGGGCTACAAGATGATTTTTAGGGAGGTCTATGGGCCAACACTTAGATTATGATTTTATAGTTTCTCTACACTTGTCATGGACCTTGAAGAGCCCAATACAGACCCTATAAGGGAAATACTCTAAGATGACATCAACTTTATGTCACTTTGTAATGCTAGTGGAAAACCTGTGCACTTTTTTTATGAAACCAACGTTTCGGACTGGCTAAGTGAGTCCATCATTAGGGCAATGATCAGTGTTTTTGAGAAGAGAGTCGTGTAAGTAATGGAGCTATAAATAGATGTTTGGAAGAAAATTTTGAAATCTGTATGTTTTATCAATTCTAGCTCTTGAAATTCTCATCTTTTCAAAATTTAAAGCATTGTTCAGAATGTCCCTTCCATGGTGGGACTCACACATGTGGAGAATAATTGGTTTATTTTGAACGCTACACGGTCAACTTGCGATCTTGCTTGTAGTTTTCCCATATTTTATGATTTGAGGGGCTTTTGGGCTAAAATATGAGTTAGTAGATCAAATACATATTAGATATCATTTCATTTGATCTCTCATCATCTTATCATTTGGAATTTCAACCCTCTTGAGTAAATCACACTTTTCTCTTGTGGAGGATTTGGAGTAAACTTGATGCACTTTGACATTTGGAGCTGAATTGTCTATCATTTGGAGCTATTATTTGGATGATTGGAATGGATTCTTTGCATGTTATTTTGTAATGTATCTAGATGTTGAAATTTTATCTCTTACATGTCTAATGTATGGAATTTTGTTGACTCTGGTAATTTCAATTGTGCCCTGATTTGTTGAATATCCATTGAATGCCAATCTAGATGATATATTGCATGCATTACTTATAAATAATGTGTAAATGAATGTCCTTAGTGGTGAATTCTTGGTAGGTCTCCCATGAAAAATCCATGTTTGATTGCATAAGTAATTGTTTGAATTTTGCTTGCTAGGGCATCAAAATTTTGGCTCCTTATAAGCTATTTGATTGATATAACACATTAAGGACTCCATACTCCCATGCAAAAAGGGACTGGTCCATTTAGTTGGTGATCACATCTAAATTTGATCAATTTTCTCTCTCCTAATTGGCTCTTTCAAGTCTAATTTAGGAAACTAGGGATTGGTGCAAATCCTTATGCAAGAGGAATTTTGGTTGTTGGAGAGCCTAAACATCAAGAAAATAGTATTTTCCACTAAATCTATCTTTTTGATGGGAATCCACTTCAATTTCATCCATAAATTTCCTTTCCCTAGTTGTTTACCTAATAGGGAAACCCTATTTTTTCTACCTTCAACTTAAGGGCTTCATTGAAGGTTTCCCGAGCCTTGGAACAAATAACCTACATTATAATAAACCTTTTCTCCTAGCCTTGATCTTGAGTTTCTCCAACTCTCATCAAATTTACCAAACCCTAGGTCTTATGCCCTCTTTTCTAGGTCTCTTCATAAAACTATAATTGCTTCCTTGCGGAGCCTTGAGCCTAAATTGTGTCTTTCTTGAATAGATCCTAGTGAGATCATTTCACCATTAACCCTAGAATACCTATAATAAGTTATCTCTTTCCTATAGAGATTCCTCCCGTCGATGAAAGTCCGTAAAGAGCAGGGGGTTTTGGCTGTTGTGACAGTGGGGCAGTACCCTATTGTTTCTTCTTGGTCTAGTTTACACCTTATGGGGATTCCTTGTCCAAAGCCTATTAGATTTTGTAGCAACAAGTTGTACCCAATTGCATTATCAAATTTTTCACATTCCCAAGCAATTCTTTTTTCTTCACATCCTCGTTTACTTGACAACAATTTTTTTTGTTATACTCTGCAACTTTACATCCTTTGAAGTCCTTCTTTTCTTCTACAATAGTCTGTGTAAGCGTTGTCAGAGTTATCTCCCACGTTCCTTCACAAATCTCCAAGGCATATGGCCACCTTTTTCAATCTTCTTGTTGTCCAATCCTCTTGTTTGTGGTAACATTTTTGGTGTCATTTTCGGGGACACAAAGTGTGTGCCTTGTCCCCATACGAAAAATATAGATCCTCTTTTGGTTATTCCATTTGAAGAACAAATACTTTGTTCTTCATTGAACATCAAATTCAATAATTGCAGGATGGATCACGCATCATTCAAGGAATCTTAAATTCCCCCTGAAAACTCCTTATTTTATTGATATGCAAAACTTGAGGAAATGGCTTCTTGGGATATGCATGATGTTGACATCAATGAGTTCCTCCATATAGAAGAATGGAAGTAGGAAATTAGCCATCATTTTGACAATGATCTAATATATGAAACTAATGATGATATTGTCCCTCCTCCATCTTCCTCATATCACTCCCACCATGTCCCTAAGGACAATAATGAGAATGATACAACTAAGGTTGTTCTTGATTAGAATTTCATAAGCCTGATCACTGAATTCTCCATTAGTTGGTTACAAGAGAGGATCCAATTGTGCAAATTGGATTCCCTTTCCTCATTCCCAAATCTTTTTCATGATGCATGGATATCTTATTTTCCCAATTCCTACCCTTGTCGTTCTTCAAGACAATCTTGCAAGGAAGGAACTGATACTTTTATGCCCTATGTTTTAAAAACTCATATAAATGTTGGGACAGGGTCCCTTGGGGTAAAGTTTTGTAATAAATTTTGGTATACTTGTAAAGTCTCCACATTTCGAAGGAGAGGAGCATGAAGGTCATAGGAGTCAAAAGGGGCTTAGTCCCTTAATGTGCTAAAATATAGGGAGTTTTGTGACCCGCCCATGGTCTACAGACCATGGTATTGTAAAAGAGAAGGCTATATATAGAAGAGTCATAATGAGTGTAGGAAATAATTAGGAAAATATAAGATCATTGTATGGGCAAGTAAGCTAAGGCAAGAAAGTCTGTTCCTCTACTTAGGTGAAGAGGAAGGCTCCTACAGCTAAGTGCACGAAGACCTTGGTAAGTTTGTAGGTTGAGTGCACGGGCCTCTACAACTGAGTGCGTAGGGAAGAAGAGTCTCTAACTGAACGATTATATCAATAAAAGACTATTTTGAAGATCTACTTGTGTATCTATACATCTATCTTTACTTATGCAATTTCTGTGTATTCGCTATGATATTATTAATTTATAGGAAGTAATGTTTAATTAATGTGTGAAAGTAGTAGATCTACATTTTTACTTACTGTTATGAATGATTAAAGCATTTCGCGGAGGTTAATATTTTGTTTTAGTGAGTTACTGCAATCATTTATAGTTTAAGGGTCAGGGTTCACGACGACTGAAATAATCCCTAGAAGCCACAGGATCTCATCACACTGACCTTTGGATGCAGAAACCTGGTTCTATCATCTCCTAATACTGCTTCGGGTGAGACTGCAGCCTGTGATATGCGGGTTGTTGCTGAAAGGGCTAGCAGTTAGGGTTTTAATGGTTGGCGCAACTAACTTTGAACCTGGGTTAGGAGCCCTCAAGCCAACAAATGGTTCCATTTCCGGGACTAAGATCTATCTAAGGAATATGCAATGTCAAATAAATGGTTCCCAACTAAGAAAGAAATCAAGAAGTGGATAGATTGGAAGCTGCACGAATTCATGGCTCAGGAAAATAGGAGTCCGCATCTTTCCAAAGAAGAGTGGCTGAATAGATATCTGTATACCGACAAGCACACTTTTTGTTTGGTGTGAATTACATGATTGGTTGTCTAAATTAGTAGATAGGCAGGGTATGTGGAAGCTTGACGGTCCTATTGTGTGGACCCCAGAACTTGTGAAGTGCTTAAAGACTTCAGAAAAAAATATCGCGCGAGCTGTCGATCACTGGATCAATAGTATCCTGGGAGGATTCATTATTGAGTTCGTGATCGATATGTCCACCAATTATAGAGAGGCAGAGCAGAGGTTTTTTAAGGGGTCGAGAGGTAAGTATCTGAAATCCCTGAAGACTTGGATTAAAATTCTATTATGTGAAAAAAGGGTTATGCCACTAAATTAATGTTTAGAAGAGATATGATGGGAGCTACGCAAAGTGGGAAAACATTCAGAAGAGATCTAGATTCAATTGGTAAATATAGTCCTCTATTAGGAGCATCTAACAGAGATGAAGAAAGTGGTTTTCCGAGGACACCGCTAGGTGCGCTGCGGGAAGTAAGATAGAGTATTGTAGGGATACCGAATCCATCCACTCCACCTCCACCATCACCTCCACCTCAGACACCTACACCTCCACCTCTACCTCCACCTCCATGATTTAACATGGGAAACACGATGAAGATGCCTGTGTTTAAGGGTCTAGGGATTGAAGACCCTGAGCAATTTTGGTTCATAGCAGATGTTGTATGGAAGGAACAACATATTATTGATGATTACATGAAGAAAGTGCAGTTAGTTACAACTCTACAGGACAAAGTGCTGAGTTGGTATATCAAGTTTTGTTTGGGTAAACCCAATGCAAATATGATGGAAACGCAACAAGCGTTGAACAATGAGTTTAAGAAGCCTAAATCGCAAGCCCAA
Organism: Pinus taeda; assembly: GCA_000404065.3. Lineage (NCBI taxonomy): Eukaryota > Viridiplantae > Streptophyta > Pinopsida > Pinales > Pinaceae > Pinus > Pinus taeda. Next base: position 86,238 of record APFE031341784.1, read on the forward strand.
TTAGTGACGGAGTTTAAAGAGATACAACAGAGGGTAAATGAGTCCGTGTGGGACTTTGATCAAAGACTAAAGTGTCTAATCTAGCAGGCTAATATGAGGATCGCAGATGATCAACAAAGAGACTGGTACATTACTTCGTTATTACCTCATCTAAGATTGCCACTATCCTAATAGAAAATAGGAACGCAAGCTGAAGCCTTGGATATTTCCATGATATTAGAGGCTTCACCTATGCAAGATACGAATATGGGGGTACAACAGATTTAGTCACAGTTGGCCAGTTTACATATGGAGTTACAGAGCCTTATGAAGGCAAAGAAAGTTTAGCTTGAGGTGTGCACAGAATTTTGGTGCCTGAAGTGTAAGGGCCATGGTCAGATAAGGACCACTGCCTGGTCTACCAAAATTATCTTATTGGGGGAGGTCCTACCCCTTGAAGCCAAAAAACATCATTGGGCCAAGTACAAGAATAACATTATGGTGCGTTATTTTTCAAATCTCTGGGAAACACGTGATTGATAATTGCCATATCTTGCAAAATTTTGTATAGAATCCACAACAGTTGTTTTTCACTTTCTGCAAATCAGTAGGTCATGATGAGCGTAACTGTCGAAGTTATGAACCGATGATGGAGCAGAACCATACAAATAGGATGCAAGTAGAAAATCAACCTCAAGATCAGGGCGTGGGTGCGACGTGCAGAGCGTTCCAAGGCCGAAGAAGAGGCTGCGAAGGAGGAGCTGGAAGGGGTCGGGGCCAAATTATTTGTTACAATTGTGGGGAAGCAGGTCATTTCACGTGTGACTGTCAAAATCCGACACACCCTTCCTGTCCGTATTGCAGGCAGTTTGACCATGTCATCGAAGATTGCCTGATACTTATCGTGAAGATGCAAGGAAAAAAGACTCAGACCCAACAACCTATGCAGAACATCCAAATGATGAGTTCAGAGCCTCGCGAAGATGAGCTTAGTATTAATATTGTTACATGAAGTAATATCACCACTGGAGAAGATAAGGGGAAGTAGCCAGAAGTTGATGGATGGGTACGCAAGGCTATTGAAAAGGAAGTGGGGCTTGATCTAAGAAAAGAAAAGGAAACCTTTATGGAGGCTAAGAAGAGCTTCGTGGAAGCCTCTAAGTCCGAAAGTCAAGGAACATTCGGAGGAAACAACACACATAATGTAGACCCTTCATTGTTAGCAACATTTTTGAAGACTTGTATGAATATTCTAAGGGATAGAAAGGCATTGGAAGGGATACATGAATTAATAGATAATTGTATGGGTAAAAATAAACCTTTTCCGAAACAACGCGTGGTACACAAAGTAGGAAAAAACAAGAAGCGAAACGGTCGCAAGATGAGACTAAATGCAAAAATTAGAGAGTACGAAATGGATTAGGTAAATCTAAGATTTAATGTGAACGCTTTTCCAAAGAAAATTTGGGAGAGAATGGGGGGACCTATGATGCAGTGGTCTCCCATCCAGCTACAAATGGAAAATCAACAAAAGATCATTTCTATGGGGCAGCTATATGGGGTAATAGTAGATATTGAAGGAGAAAGTGCCCTAGTTTATTTTGAAGGAATTAAGATAGTTGATGATAGTAACCCATACCCTGCACTACTTGTTATTGATTGAGTCTTTGATATGGATGCAGTCATTAATCTCAAAAAGCGTAGAATGACATTCGAAATGAAGGAGCTCAAGGTTATTGTTCCACTAGATCCCACTGAGGGTGCACGATATACTGAACGAGTCCATGATTATGAAGAAGAATATGACCTAGATCAGATCTATAAGATCAATACACGCGATGAGGACTGGATCAACCCTACTACGGGTGGATGAATCACATGGGATAAGGACAATTCCTGCACTTCAGATTCTGATGAGGAGCTTGAGCATTAGCAAAACTGACTACATGAAGTATTCTCACTGCGCTGTAACATGTTGACAAAATCACTTCGATGCATATCTACTGAGGTACGAAATTTAACTTATTATGATGGTTTAGAAGATGTTAATTTATTTTTGGATAAGTTTGAAAGGGATGTACCAGAGGAACAAAAGTTCCAAGCTCTAGCTATTGTGTTGCGAGCTACGCTTTCTTGTTAGTGGGGTACGCATAAGGACAACTTCGCGGATTGGAGGGAGTACCGAAGAATGACGAAGTTGAGGCTTGGGTATGCCAATACCTGCTTGGTGGAAAAATAAACAGGGAAGCATGATCCGTGTGAGAATTTAGCGCGATGGATGCAAGCATGGGGAGAAGAACCACAGCTGGAATGGGTTCATATCTTCTACCACACATTGGATACAATACCCATGAATTGGTATTTGGAAACAAAGCTACGACATGGGACCGCAAAATAGGATGTTTTGAAAGAAACTTTTCTATTAACTTTTAGCTTTGAATATGGGTTTGAATGTATATATGAAGCACTACAGATGATCAAAACTACGATATTCAAGATTCTTGAGGAACCGGTTGTGTGGGTACAACCAGATTGGAGTACACTGCTGCACCATGCGCTTGAATGCTATAATGTGACCGTAGAAGTGGGAGAATAAGGTCTGAGAAAAATCAACATTCCCGAGTCCAAAGGACATCGTGAAGTCGAATGACCTAAGGTGCAAATCCCTGATATATCAGAGCCTTTAAAGACCAATCAAGTGAATACTGGATCAAAAGCGTAGTTGAAGTTTGTGAAGATAGGTGACTATTGGGATGAAGATACATTTTACAAAGTCACAGAGCTATTGCGCGAATATCAGGACTTGTTTCCCATTAAGTTCTCTAATCTAGAAGGGATAGTAGGGGATCTAAGCATCATGAAGATTACTTTGAAGCCAGATGCGAAGCCAGTAAATCATCGACCTTACTCATTAAATCCCAAATATAAAGAAAAGGTGTGCAAGGAGTTGGATAAGATGCTAGAAGTTGGGATCATTGAACTTGTGAAGGAGTCAGATTGGGTGAGTATTATGGTAGTTCAGGAAAATGAGCAGTAGGATGAAATTCAGATATGTGTAGACTTTAGGAAGCTGAATGACGCATGTGTCCATGATCCATTCCCTATGCCATTTATAGACGAGGTACTGGAGAATGTTGGAGGACGGGAAGCCTACTCGTTCATAGATGGATTCTTAGGGTACCATCAGATCAAAATGACGTTGGTGGATCAGAGCAAAACCACCTTCACAACTGAGTGGGGTTTTTCTCAATACATGGTGATGCCTTTTGGCTAAAGAATTCGCCCGCAATATTTTCACGCATAGTAATTGCAACCTTCAAGGAATTTATCCACAAATTTTTGGAGGTCTACTTTGATGACTGGACAGTGTTTAGATTGGTAAAGCACCATGTTGCTAGTCTGTGCCTCATGTTAGATACCTATCGAAGACATCAAATAGCCCTTAACCTAAATAAGTTCATATTATGTGTACCGTATGGGATACTCTTGGGTCATGTGGTTTGTAAGCAGGGATTGATGGTAGACCCTTCCAAGATTGCATTCATCGTCAATTTGGAGGCCTCGAAGAACGTTAAGTAGTTGTGTGCAACATTGGGTCATAACAGATATTATAGGAAGTTCATCAAGGCATATACGCACATAATTACACCGATTGAAAGATTGTTGAAAAAGGATGCAACCTTTTGCTGGGACGAGGATTTTCAAAAACGTTTGGATGTTTTGAAGGAGAAAATGGTTACCGCACCCATTGTTAGTATTCTCAGATTGGATGAAGGAGTTTCATGTTCATGTAGATGAGTCCTGTATTGTTCTAGGTATGATACTAACCCAACTAGGTGAAGGAGATATTGACCACCCTATAACATTCACAAGTAGGAAGTTTTCAAAGGAAGAAAAGAACTACTTGACCACAGAGCATGAAGGACTAGCGATGGTCTACGCACTGTAGAAATTTCGGCACCATCTTTTAGGAGCACACTTCAAGGTGTGTACGGACCATTCTAATCTGAAATACATGGTCAACAAGACTAGTAGGGGAGATTTGTAGGTGGTTGTTGCTATTCCAGGAATATGATTTTGAGGTAATTGTGAAGCCAGGACATTTGAGTGCTGGTCCTGCTCACCTCTTGCAGATTGAGACTAGTGATGAGCCTACAAGTTTGGAGGAAGGGTTGCGTGATGTGAAACTCTTTGTTGTTCGTATCACAGATAATCACTTCATAGATATAATTTAGTTTTTTTCTAATGGATCAACCCCAAAAGGATATTCGACACAATAGAAGAAAGAATTGGTGGTCCGAGCGACTGACTTCTCTGTGATCACTGGACATTTGTAAAAAATGGGCTCTGATGAAATATTGTGTAGATATGCACTAGAGTATGAACAACCAAGCATTATGGTAGAAGCACATGGAGGAGTAACTGGAGGTCATTATGCAGGTAGAGCGACTGTGTAGACGATCCTGCGCGCAAGGATTTGGTGGTCGACGGTACATAAGGACTCGAAGACGTATTGTAGGGTGTGCGATGTTTGTCTGCAGATGGGGCGACCATCACGAATGGATTAGTTGCCACTAAATAAACAAATGACGTTGCAGGTGTTTGATAAGTGAGCGATAGACTTTGTGGGTCCAATTCAACCAGAAGGGAAAAATACGGGGAATAGATACATTATCAGCACGGCTGAATACTTGACTAGGTTGGCGGAGGCACAACTAGTGAAAGACTATAGCACAACTACAACCATTAAGTTTATCTTTGAATGCATATTGTCTCGATTTGGCTGCCCTAAAATTTTAATGAGTGATAGGGGCACACACTTTTTAAATGAAACCATTGTTGTGATGCTTGAGGAATTCCAGGTATAACATCAGAAGAATACACCCTATCACCCTCAAGCTAATGGCACGGTGGAAGCCTTCAACAAAATTTTGGAGAGCACCTTGACAAAGATTTGCAACATGAAGCAGAACGACTGGGATGTGTGCATACCAACTGTGCTTTGGGCATACAAGACCACTTGTAAGAAGTTGACAGGCCAAACCACGTTCAGATTAGTATATGGGTAGGAGGTTGTAATGCCCATGGAATACATTGTGCCAAGTTTGTGGATTGTGACATTGACCGATATGGATGATTGCGATACTATGGAGGAGCATCTCACGTAGCTGGTAGACCATTTCCTAGAAGGATTTCATTAGCAGGTGTAGAAGGACCATGAAAATGCATGGCATGATCGCCACGTAAAACAACACACCTTTAAGAATGAAGATTTGGTATTGCTATATGACAGTAAGTTTTCAAAGTTCCCTAGAAAATTTCAAATGCATTGGCTAGGACCCTATGTTGTTAAGGAAATTAGAGATGGTGGCGCAATTTAGCTCGCGAAGCTGAATGGCGAATTATTTTTCAGAAAATTCAGTGGCATTCGATTGAAGTTGTACATGGGTGATCCCACCCCTGCACAATGACTATATGATTGCAGGATAGTCTCAGTACTCCAAGTGGTTGCAAGGAAGTACGGGACTCTAAACTACACTGCCTGAAAGTTGAAAACTAAAATAAGGGGGTTGTGCCACAGGTTGAAGTAAGGCACCGAGGGGAGCATCGCCGAAGAGGATGCGCCACAAGGATAGGTACCATGTAGCTTGGTTGATAAATGAATGTTGAAAGGAGTGGGGAAGATGCATTTATGGAGCATATATTTGGAAATCTGTAGCCGAAGATGCATTAATGATCGAAAATTGGAGGGAATGATTGGATTTGAATTTAAAATCATTTATAAATATGGCACGTTTCCCCACATTCAAACACTTTGTTTCCTGAGAGTTTGTATTGAGATTTTCACCTTGCTATGTGCCAAGTGTAGAACTATATATCTGGGCCAAATTGGGAAGAGCTATTTTCATGACCAAGGTTGGCTGACATACTTGACTTTCTCCATGAGTGTTTTCTGGCAAGAATGACTGCACCTATCCCCTGAGATGGAAGCAATGCCATCTATCCCTACAGGATTTCCGGCTACGATGCCTAGGTCTCCCATACCAAAGCCTTCTATATCTCAATCTTCTACATCCAAGGCTACAGATAAGAAGTAGAGGAAACTAGAGCAGGTCCCGGTGACGCAGTCACCACGGAAAAAACCCACGGAAGTCCGCCAGAAGGGGAAAATGGATTGGTCACAACAACTGACAGAACCGATGGATTTGGATGAAGAAGAACTGCATGGAGGCATCGAGAAGATTGATGCTGAGGAGAGTGAGCCGATGATTTGGTTACCGAATTATATTCCACCACGTAAGGCCACAACTACAGTGCCAAAAGATCCAGACAACAAAAAGTTTATGGTGACCACACCACTGTTTTCGGAGAAGGTGGTGTTCGAGGGTGCATTGTTGGTTACATACTAACACTCAAGATGGAGGATTGGGACTTAGGGGACCATGGTAAGTTCCCTCAATCGGCGCCCCAAAATAGCTATCTAAGGTCTACTATGAAGAATTGGAGGTTACACGGTTGGAACCAGTGAAGTGGGTCACTGGTGTTGTGGCTGTGGGACTCCTGAACATGCTTTGGGTGCCGTATTTCAGCCGCATCAACATAAACACCATCTGTGTGCATCAATTGATCACACTAGTGCATGATGAGTGTCTCTGGCTGGGAGAACCCATCCCAATAATAGACATGTTGATCCACCGGATCACCTTACTACCATACCAAGGAGTGGATCCTGTAGAAGCATTTGATGGAAAAATGCAAGAAAAGAATCTCACTAACCAAATGAAGAGTGAGTTTGGCCTGATAAATAAATCACGCGGATACTCTGTCTACTTTATCTCAGATCTCGCAGTGTAGTTTTCCGAGTAGATATTAGTAGGAAAAATAATGCGTAAGTGTCGCGTAGATGAAGTACCGACACCGGTCATCTCTTTAACTTTGCAGTGTGCCAAAGGAGTCTAGTATAACTGGGCTCACTACTTATGCAAGTAATTTATGGAGAATTCCTGGGAGCCCCAGATGAGGGAAAGGTGTTTCACTACACCTGGTTGTTGTTGCTGATAGCACTGGTGGCATGGAGGACTCTTGAGGACAGTCAATTTCCTCCCCATGATGCGGACCTTCTGGAGGCGATGAAGTTCACTTCACTTTGGGCTACGAAGGACCTTGTGCACATCATAGAGGCAAAGATATTCTGGGTCCTTTTTGAGATGGATATGAGGACAGTGATTAGTGGGAGACCGAGGCTATCACCCACATTGTATGAGTAATATGAGACCATAACTGATTTCAAGGCATATTTCCACAATCTTCATATTCGTGCAAGGAGGGATCCCATGAAGGTATGGCACAAGTTGCTATACTTGGTGGCTGAGGGGGACATAGAAGGGGTCATCAGCAAGTGGCCAAGCGACTATCTCATCCCGTCAGATGGTGACATAGGTACTAGTAAGGTCGTGGAAGGTTCAACGGTGCAGATGACGAAAACAAAGAAAAATGAGGAAGTGCAACAAGTTGTTGCCCGGGACAAAGATGCGAAGAAAAAAGAAGTTGCGGCTAGAAATAAAGAAGTGACAGCCAAAGAAAGAGAAGCACTGGAGACAACAACATCACAGGCCACAATTGATGTTGAGGAGTCAGAAAAGGAGAAAACACTAGTGGACGAAGAAACAAAGGAATGCGATACAGGGGATGTGGAGTTAGAATCCCCCTTCGTAGTCCCGGCAAGGAAGAGGAAAACCTCCACTAGGCCACACAAGAAATAAAATTATGACTGATCAGCATGCACGAACCCTTTAGTCCTTACTGAAGGGGATTTATATGAGATAGGTGACATGGTCCATGACACAATGACTAATCTTTGGGGCCACTTCGAGGAATAGTACCAGCATGCAGTGAGAAAGGTTTAGCATGATCTGCGCAAATTTTAGAACCAGAAAGGTAGGTTATAGGTGAGCGTGGGTCAAGCGAGCCTGAATCAAGTGAGCGAGTCAATTCTGGATAGAGAAAAATATTTGGATCTTTGCATTATTCAGTTGCTAGAAGGATCCCTATGCGCCAAAATAAAAGAACAAAGGGCCTAATTAATGCAGATAAATAACCCAGTCTTAAACCTCACAATACTCCCTATCTAGACCTTGCATGTGCTACACCAAAGAGTGTCCGATGAATTGAATATTAGGGAGAAGCGTGCGCTACTAGTAACAAGTGAAGTTAAAATAAACAACCAATATATTTTTGAGGAAAAGGCTCAAGTGATTAAGGAGAAAGAGGAAATCACAACGCAGAACCAATAGTTGGAAGTAGCCATTGCACAAGCTTGTAGTGACTTGCCAGACCTTAATATTCTGACCGACACAACCTCCACGAAGAAGATCCAAAAGTTGGCTGCTGTAGTGAAGGAGTCTAAAGATGAAATTGTTCATGTCTGGTTCGAGCTATAGTTGCAGATATCAAAGCTAGAATTGAAGATACAACCCATGACTCCTCTAGAAGTTAGAGAGCAGCATGAAGCAACTATGAAAGAAGGCATGGCAACGATAGAAGGCACAGTAAAGGGCTGCACGAAGCTCTTTGAGAAAGCCATTGAGTTGTGGACCTCACTACAGGAGGATCCCACTCTAAAAAATATTGGAGCGGATATCTGAGACAGGAAGATGTAGTTCAATGAAATCCAATTGAATGCGTGCACACTGGAACCATTACAACGGTTCACATGGTTACCGGAAGGGAATATTATACAAAATGAAATTGATGAGCTATGCCGCAAGGAAGCAATTATTTCTGCACAAATGAAACCATGGATAGAAGAGGCCAGCTAGTTGACTTTGTCTGTACATACTAAGCTCAAGGGGATGCAATAGACTCAGAGGACCATGGGCCTTGTAGTTGAAGGCCCAACTACTAAAAATTTGGTTGAAGAAGTACAACATGATGCTACACAGGGAACCGCCGACCTACAGGTTTTGAAGTTGGATTTGTGCAAACTGTAGGCCAAGATCGAAGCACCAGCATAGTGACTGAAGGACGAGTCATGAAATTGTGTTGGGGGCCTGTTGGGACAAGGTCCCTTGGGGTAAAGTTTTGTAACAAATTTTGGTATAATTGTAAATTATCTGCGTTTTGAGGGAGCGGATTGCGAAGTTCATTGGAGTCAAAATGGGCTTAGTCCCTTAATGTGCTAAAAGATATGGAGTTTTGTGACCCGCCCATGGTCCACGGACCATGGTATTGTAAAAGCGATGACTATATATAGAAGAGTCATAGCGAGTCTAGGAAGTAATTCGGAAAATAGAAGATCATTGTATGGGGAATTAAGCTAACACAGGAAAGTCCATTTCCTGTACTTAAGCGATGGGGAAGGTTCCTGCAGCTGAATGCACAAAGACCTTGGTAAGTCTGCGGGCTGAGTGCACGGGCCCCTGCAGCTGAGTGCGCAGGGAAGAAGAGTCTATAACTGAATGATTATATCAATAAAAGACTGTTTTGAAGCTCTACTTGTGTATCTATACATCTATCTTTACTTATGCAATTTTTGTGCATTCGCTCTGATATTCTGAATTTATATTAAGTAATGTTTAATTAATGTGCGAAAGTAGCAGATATGCGTTTCTACTTACTGTTATGAATGATTAAAGCATTTTGCGAAGGTTAAGATTACGTTTTAACAAGTTATTTTGATCATTTACAGTTTAAGGGTTAGGGTTTGCGAAGACTAAAAGAAGGCATAGAAGCTGCAGGAACCCATCACACTAACCTCTGGATGCACAAACCTGGTTCTATCTGTTATCACTCAAAATTTTCTCTAGAAGTTATCACAAGAAAGAAAATGGCTGAGGTAACCACAAACCAACTTTTAAGCATAGTCTCTAGCTAACCTATGGCTCAGAGAGGGCTCTCTCTATATAATTTAGCTTTGTTTGCTGGGATTTTAGGCTAGTTTTGAAGGTTAAGGGTGTTTTTGATTTGTAATGAAGATTTAGATGGTGGAATCCTTAAAACAGATGGATAGAATTAGGCCTTTGGATCATTGGGCTATGGAGTCAACTGAAGGGCAACAGAGCTAGGATTAACTCACTAAAGGGAATGTTCAAAGGGCAAGATAGATGAAAAAAGTGGAGGTCTTTGGAGTAGAGGGGTGAAATGGTTTGGACCAGGGTGAGAGAGCAATTGAGAATTCTCAGACCGGGATTCAAACGAGGAAAAAGGAGGAAATCAGAAACAAAGGGAAATTAAGAATCCTTTTCTATAGATTTAAGAAAGACAACCTAAATTGAGGAGAAATTAAGAATTCCTTAACTTAGATTTGAGTTGAAAACATTTAAATGCTAAACAATTAAAACAAAGTGCAATTAAGCAAATTCTGAAATATTAGTCCATGTTATAGCATTAGATTCAAATAAACATAATGGAAAATCTTAAAGAAGATAAAAAAACGAGAGAAAATACTTGTCTATACTTTTCTCAACACGTGAATCCTTTGAAATATATGGTCTTTATTCATTAATCTAGCTTGCTAGTTTTAGTCAATGCTCCAAAAGCTTTGCAATCTTCATATCAAGAAGTCTATAGAAATGTATAAGAATCCACCCTACATACTTCGATTTATGAAGTATTTATACAAAAGGTTTTACAAAATATCTCAAACTAACTTGAGATTTAATCTAGGAAATACAAATATCTTCTAGCTAGAAGATAGAGGTAGCTATTGAAATGCTTCATGTTGTCCCTTTTATTGTGGTGCTGCTAGCTTCTATGGTTGGCTTTTTAGCCCTTTATGTTGGCTTCCTGTTTTGTGGTCTTCTACGCTGGCACTTTCTTTAACTTTCATCTTTCACCTGATACTCTTTAACTCTGATACTCTTTAACCCTAATGACTTGTTTTCATTTGTTTACATGGCTGCCTATTTTTACTGTGAACTTCTCACAATAAATCTGCCATTTTTTCGCACCATTTAGCATCAAGTAACTTGACATTCATCATTCTCCTGTAAATTTCATCATCCTCGGTATACTTAGAAAAATTGGGCTTAGTGATGAACAAATGTTCTACCTCGTGTTGGAGGAAAAAAAGGTTCTCAAATGTATTGTACAAAACTTTGCCTATTGGTAGGGCTTTTATTGATGACGTGCTAGCTTGTTCCTTAGCCAACTGTCTGAGTCTCCTGTCATAGTCTTGCTGTGTCATGAGTTTGTCATTGATAACCAAAGGACTAGGCAAACCTTTCTCCCTTCAAATTTGGAATTTAGCCATGAACCTATCAATGGCTACTTGGATATTGTGGCACTTCTCTTCTAAGTTAAGCATAAGGTTCCTTTTGGAAAGGACCTTCCTTATTTCCAAAATGGTCTCAGTTCTATATTCTATATTCAGCTCATGGATCTCATACCTATTTTTGTTGTTGAGGAAGTGGATGAGTCTATTAGCATCCTCAGGCATGTCTCCTAATTCTCCTTTGACCTTTTGGATAGCTTCTGTAGCTATCTTTATTAATTCTATCTACTCAAAAATAACTTGAATAGATGGCCAAATATCATTGATAGAGTCAATGATATTGGCCCACAACATTTCCTTGGTTTTCTGATGCAGGCCTCAACCCACATAAACCAGGATCTTCCCAATATTCCCTTCAGTGCACTAGCACTCAATTCACAACAGTGGCATCAATGTTGTTTATATGAAAATCTTTAATGTGTCAGATCTATTCAATACTTAAATCAATTCACAGTTAGATCAATTGTAATAACCCACAGAAATAAAGTTCCAAATTTAAATCTTCATGATAGATCACTGGTCATTCACAGTTTCCGCGCTCCAAACTTGCAACCCATGCAAATCTTGGGTAATACGCACAGTTAAAAAACCTTAATGGGACCACGCGCTCTTGCAAACACTCCACGCTTGCGGTTTTATATCAACAACACATATATGACCATTCACTCAGTTATACACCACGCAATAGTTATATTTTTGCCAGCATTTTATAAAACTGTGGCAATCACAATCCAAGGCAATACAGCCAACAGTCATGGAAATCCCACAATAACCCAAAGGCCAATGCCAAAAGACTCAAAAACTATAAAAAGGATATATGAATTTATTTTCACTGTGGGTAAACTTCCCTAAACACCGCAGTTTCAATGCATATTCAACAATTTCGATGAATGGCAAGCCAGCTCTGTGAGAAGGTCGGGACCGATACAAGGTCAATGATTTGCACTTGAAATAGATTACGGGATCAAACGACTAATTTCTTCTTTAGTAAAATAAAAAAATCCCCCTCTGCGCAGATAGGCTATGGAAGCGATTAATTACAGTAGTAATGCTCTCTCAAGCCAGATACTCTACACGCAATTATTCAAGAAGCACAGCTATTTGTATTCAACAAAAACTATAAGAAGCTTCACACATAACAATGGAAAGAATTACAATATGAATTATTCTAACATACATAGTGAAGCATCAAGCCATGCATAAGAAGGCGCTTCAACTCCTTTTAATACACAGACCCTTCAACCATTCACTGACAACTTCTTTACAAGGACTCCGGCGAATTTTCCCATACATAGTGCAATCACTATTAAAGACATGTAGCCATATTAACAAAATTAACAATACATCATCAATCTCATCGCGTTTCAGAGAACACTGAGAGGGATTTTTTTTTTTTTACAATACTTTTGGCATCGTCCTCTCTCTCTGCTGAGAGCTCAGCTGCTTCCTTTATTTATAATAATAATGGATACATACATAAGGAATAGATCAGGCCTTATCTCCTAGAGAAAGCATGATTTTTCCCTTTTTACACAATGATATAAAGCTAGAAGCTTTATTCCCTATTTTTATCCTAATTTTAACTGGAAAAAACATAGAAATTCTATCCTCATTCTTTTTATAACTATTCTCTCATATTCTTTTTCTAAATAAAATAATATTTACAACAAAATATCTAAAATTATCACACCCCCTCTTTATTCGATATTTACAAATGAGGATGGTCTTGATGCTCCTGCATCATACACCCAACCTTAAAATTAATCATGATCCCCTGATCATGTGTTCAGATTTGTGTATGCCTGGATCCCACACCTTGTGCTGCAAGTTTCCATTTGCCACTGCTTTTGTCTGTTGTCCTTCTCTAGGTTTCCACACCTTATGCTGCTTTGCTCCACTAGCTGCACTCTTACAATCTTCTGTTGTCTTCCTTTTGTTGCTTCTCCTTTGTTTCGCTACTGCTGGTGTCTTCTGGGATTCTTTCACCATCATCCGCCTCACCACTTCAATTTCTTTGTCTAATAGACTTTCTCCAGCATCTTGAGTAAGACCTGTACTCACAAAGCAATTGTTAGAATAAAAAATATAAGGCATCAGTGCCTCTTCTGCTGCTATCAACCCACATGTTGCTCTAGCTGTCACTATGGATGTTGCTGCTGTTATCACTTAGAACTAAAAAGACATGATATATGTAACTTTTCATCCTAGCCTGATGACAAAGGTCAGTGTTAGTCTATTCTTGTTTTAATTTTTCTTCCCTTAGAGTCTAAAGTTTTAAAGAGGTCACGAGTCAAGTTTATTTTCAGTCCCCATTGGTTCTCCTCCACGCACCACTGTTTCATAGCCACGTGTCATCTTATGTTAGTCACCAAGTCTTTTAGTAATTTTGCAGCGCATGCATACTATTAAAGTGTTTTCACAACGCTTTTATAGTTTGACAGTTTCACAGCGCAAACTCTATTAGGCAATTTCGCAGCACTTTTATAGTTTGACAGTTTCGCAGCGCAAACTCAATTAGGCAATTTCGCAGCGCATCATTCAAATTTAAAACTAACCGCGTTGTGAAATCATGGATTCGTACATTTCGCAGTGAATCTTTCCCGAAATTTCAAGTCCGTTAGGTGAGTCACAGGTCGTGTCTTCTCATGTCAGTTCATGTACCCCTCTTATCACATTCCACCATTCATTGCCATTATCACCCCCACTAGATCTGTTGATACACACGAATCATCATTTCTAAGAAAGACCACCGTGCATAAATCTTAATGATGGTTGTAAATCTTGCATGAATGAAAAATCTGCAAGATTGCAACTTGAGAGATTTAAACGACAAGATTTCAAACTCAAATACAATGATAATCAAGCGAGGCTGATAATCAAGAGAGGCTCCAAACCAGGGTTGATAGTCATTGTTTGTGAATATTTGAAAAAATCAATGGAGAAGAAGGAGCACCGATCCGGTAAATGTCTAAGGACTGAACCTGAAGGCCTAGATATAACACTAAGGAATAAAGAGGTGGAGAAAGCATTCAAAAGGGCCGGGTGCTGGAAATTTTGCAAAAAATTACAGGGAGGACACGCATAGGTAACCAAAGAATTCACGCTTAATTTCACAGGCTTGAATTCAAAGGTAGCTATGATAGAATTGCAGGTTTCGCCAGAGGTGATATCTACTGTGATAGAGATCCCACGAGGACAAGAGCAATGGTTTAAAAATTTCAAATTTGACATGAATCCTTGCAAGTATTTCTTAAAGAATGAGTTTGTAGATGCAGATTTAAGTAAGGCAGTGCCCAGGAGTTATGTCAAAGAATATTATTCTCATTTACTCACCTGCATGCAAAAATATCTGACTTGCGAAGGAAGGTATAACAAGGTTTACTCATACCATTTTAAGCTGCTTTTGCATTTCATAGGGAAGGTATCCATAGACTTACCTTTTTATCTTTTCCGTAGTTTGAGTAAGATGTGTGATAAGGTACAACTGAGGAAGGAGGATTGTGAAACCTCTTTGTTTCATCACGGTTTGATTAAACTACTGGTTTTAGATGAGCTCCAAAAAGTAGACAGAGATTGGAATTCATTCATTTTTATGGCTGGATTCAAAATCCAGACTGGCCTCAGTCCTCTACCTGCAAGAGATTTTACAATAGCAGAGCTCCAAATAGAAGCAAGAGCTAAGAGGATTCCAAATTCACAAGCAAGAAAACAAGTGAAGCCACTCATCATTCAAGATCCACCTCAGCAATCAACTAAGGAAAAAGATCACGGTAAAAAGACTGTACCTGAAACAAGCACATCTGAAGTAGCCTCAAGGAGAAGAACAAGAAGCCAGATGACTAAGGAAAAAGGTAAAGCTATAGTAGTTGAAGAAAGTCCAGTTTCCAAGGGAAGCCTAAATGATTTATTACAGGCTATTGACTTTGAACAGTCTCTACCAGTGCTAGTTGAATTGATACAGTCAGAACAGGAGAGTACCAAGAAAGCCAAAGCCTCAAAAAGGCTTAAATTTGATGAGCCAGCTGAAGAATTTGTTTTTAAACCTAGAAGACCTATGACAAGGAGATTCCAGCAAGTACAGGAAGCATTGCCAAGAACAGAGGAAATAGGGGAAGGGACACAACGCCAGCAAAGGAAGAACACAGGAAAAACAGTCATTACATCCAAAGAAGACCATATAGCAGACCTGAAGAGCAAATTGGAATCATCCAAGCATGAGATTACCAAATTGAAGAAAGCTGCTAGAAGACATGTAGTCATACAAGCAAACTATTATAGAATTAAAACTCTATGGGAAGAGAATGCAGCTGTAGAAGTGGTTGATTGTAATACACAATTTCACACCTGGACAGTGCCGACAATAAAATAAGCCAAGTACATCGGGATGATTAATATGCAACTGAGAGTTGGGAATAAGGTTATGAAGAAACAAATAGAAGGTTTGAAGGCACAGCTAAGCCAGCTCAAAGGACCTGCTAAATGATTTTACATTTCAAGTAAGATTTTGTTTCGAAATTTTGATAAGTTTGCTTGATCTTAGCTTTTTGAAGAAACCTAAATCCCTATTCAGCTTTTGGAAATTCTAAAAGAAGTTTTGGCAACCAAGTACTCCATTAATAAAGGTCTCGGGTTAAAAACAAGGTTTTTTAAACAACTCAGCAGTTTCGTAGCGCGCTACGAAACTGCTGAAGGTGATGATTTCAACATAACTCAAGCATTTTTGAAGTTGAAGCGGGAAAATTTTGAAGGACAGATGTATACAATGAGAACACCTGAAGTTACAACAGCCAATTAGACTAGCACAAGTGGAAATAAATGGTTTGGATCAAAAAGGTCCATTTTGTCATATCATAAGAAAATTAAAGCATGAATCAGACAGCTTGAATGCGTTTTCCTTTTTTTTTGTTTTCAAAACAGTGGATGACACATCATCAAATCATGTTTCATAATAGTAGATAGCACATCAAAACATGGCCACCGTCATATTTTGAGGGACAACAATAAAAAACCGACTTATGAAGAATTGAAAACCATAAAGCCGAGAAGCAAGGATAGTCTCCTAATTTTTCTGAATAGTGAAGAAGATACATCATTTAAGAGCAGCGTGGAGCATTGAACACCCATCTCAGCTAAACTGAAAGAGAACCAGATGTCAAAGAAAGGGATTATGTTAATCAAAGCCATTATGCATGTAATATGGAGTTAGAGTCATATTTGATTTAGATCTCTAAAAAACTCCAGTCAACACTTTGTTATATTTATTAAGTAGTTAGAGTTTAAGAGTTGTCAGTAATAGAAGTAGTTTTCGAATTCCCCTCATGCTTGAGGAGGAATCTCGATCAGTTAGAATAAGAGCTCTATATATAGCTGAAACAACAATGTAATCAGGGTTGGAAATCTTATAAGAGACTGGTATTTGGCTTATGTAAAACTCTATTTCAGTAATACAAGTTTGGCTTTACTTCTCAGGATTCATGAGGGATATTTATGTTCAGAATATGTGATGTTGTTCTTTCCTTAATTATTGCAGTGGTATGGATGTATAATCACTCAGAATTCACTGAATGTGCTTTGACTTCCTGTATACATTTATAAACTGTGTGGTCCTATATGAGTTTATGTTCTGAATGTTTAAATGTTGAATGCCCTGACTTCTATGTAAGGTTGAGTTTATTGTGGTATTGAGATGTTGGTTGACTCCATAAGCCCAATGGATAGTAGTTAATGTGTTTCCACCATTCATATTTTTCATAGTTATTCTACAAGAGTTAGCCATCTTATCTATAATCAAAATCCTTAATCCATTCAGAGAGAGCTCTCTTAGGTTGAGGAGGCTAAGCCTCAGCCTAAAGTAGGTTTGAAATAGTTACTTGAGGTCTTCCTGGTCTGCAGCCTTCCAGGGTCTGATTTTGAGATAA